>CAJVPY010000242.1:0-30904 GCA_910591965.1 Dentiscutata erythropus | reverse complement strand
CTAAAATATTAATAAACTCTAGTCTTCAATATTAAAAAAAAAAATAACTATATTAAAAATTTTATATATAGTGTATATTATTACTAGTTTGTTATTTTTTTATAGTTTAAATTTTTAATTCTAAAAAAAAAATAAAAATAAAAAAATAGCTTAAATTTAATAATATAAAAAAATAGTATAGTTATCAATAATTGCTTTAAATAATACTATTATTAAATATAATATGTGAGTACAAATAAAAACTAATATTTAGCTTAGATTATATTGCAAAGTAGTATAGTCTATACAAATTACTATTGCTATTTGATATATATATATATATATTTAAACTCTATTTAATAACTATAAAAAATAGTATAAATTATAAATTATAGTATAATTGTTATTTTTATATTAATAAAAATTTATTTTTTTTAAAATTATATTATATAATATAAATTTATAGTATTAAACTTAATTTATATTTTAAAAATAAAATAAAATATAATAATTATTTAAAATATTTAAATTAAATAAATAATATATAAAAATTTAAGCTAAAAAATTTATTTAAAATTATGTAACCAAATAGCAACTTAAATAAAAATATACAATTACAATAAATAATAATTTATATTATTTATTTATTTTAATTATATAAATTATTATAAAAAAATTATTATAAAATTTATTAATTTTGCAATATATATAATATATAATTTAAAATTAAATTAGCTTGTATTAAAATTATTGTATCTTTTATTATAAATTACTATAAAAACTTTATTATAAAATTTATTTATTATTTAGTAACTATAATTAAAATTAAATTAGTTATATTTAAAGTACTATATATATTATAAATATTACAAAAAATTTATTACAAATTTTCTATTTTAATAGTCAAATTAGTTTAATAAACTATTATAAAATTAATTATAAATTGCTAAAAAATTATAAATTTATTTGCTATTTAGCAATAATTATATACTGTTAAAATAAAGCTAGTTTAGATTAATTTTATTATAAATTATTAACAAGTTTACTAAATATACTACTAGTATTTAATGTTACAGTAATCTTTATTAATTAAATTTTTTAAATATAATATAATATAAAAATTAAATATAATATAAAATTTTGTTTGTTATTTTTTTAAAAAAATACTTTTAACTCAAAATTTGATTTATAAAATCTTTTTTTTAAAAAAAATTTTACTATATATTATATTTTACTTTAATTTTTAGCTATTAATTTTAATTTAATATTTATTAAATTTGATATTAATTTATTATTTTGATAATAATTTTTATATTATACTGTATACTAATATTAAACATTAATAGTGTATTTAAGTATAATTGTAATAAAAAATATTTTTTAAATTTATTATACTATATTTTATTATTTTGCTAATATATATCTTTTATATTATAGATTTTAATAATTAATATTAATAATTAATTATTAATTAAATTTACTACAAATAACCAGTAGTAATTATCATTACTCCTAGATATTTTTAAGGTTAGAGTGTAGCATTAGAGATTTTTTTATATATAGTATAATATAAATAAAATATAAGGTCTCAATTTTGGTTTTTGTAAAGTTTTGAGAGGTTCTGTATATTTTTATTTAGGATACCGATTCTGTTTACTTAGTATGTTTTTAAGATATAAGCACTTGATGATAGTTACTACTAATTCTAGTTAGTATTAATTATATATAAATATAAATAAAAATTAAATATTAACTATAAATATAAATTTATAATTTCTAATATATTAATAATTATAATTATTATAATTATTACTTGTTTATTTATCTTTATTTATATATATTATTATTAATATTATTCAAAATTACAAATTATATATTTATATAAAAAGTTAATTTTACTAATTAGATATCTTAATATAAAAATATTTAAAATAATAAAATAATTAATTAATTAATATGTAAATATAATTATATATATTAAAAAATAATTAATTTTTAAAATTATAAATTTTTATTATAATATTTATATTTTAATATATTAATTATAATAATATATTATTATATATTAAAGAAATTAGTTTATAGATTTATATAAACCAATTAATTATAAATATATATACAATGTAATAAAAAAACACTAATATATAATTATACTAGTATATAAAATACTTTTTATTTAATTAAATAATTAAAATAAATATAATTACACTAACTAGTAATTATAATATTTTAAATTTAAATAAATTTTTATATTTTTGTATATTTTTATATAAAATTTTAAATTTAATATTAGATTAAATATTAAATTAGAATGTAGTAGTTTAGTTTAGTTAGTTAGTTATTATTCTTCAAGCTTTTTATAACTAAAAATATAAAATTTGAATCCTATTAGCAATATTTTAAATAATTATCTTGTATTATAGTAACTGATCTTCATCGATTGGTTAGATTTTAGAGCTTGTAACTTTAGTCAGCTAGTGTTTTTATACTAAAAGTTTTAGACTATTTATATTACACTAAAGTTATAAGAAAATACAAACTAGTTTAAGTAGTGCAAATTTATAATAAAATTTCTAAAATATAGAAAACTAAAAAAAAAACTAGAAATTGAAACTAGCTTAAAAAAATCTATATAAGAGATAATACAAATTTTTGATAGTATTATAAAAAAAGCTAAAACTAAAAAACAAATATTTGAATTAGAAATAAAAGTACAAAAACTCTCAAAAGTAAAAATACAATATATTCTCAAAAGAAAAAGTATAATATATGTTTAAATGAAAACTAATTAAAGTTGCTAGAGTACAAGCTAGGAAAAAGGATATACATTGTAGAAATATTTAGCAGAGCTAAAACAACTATAAATTGAAGATTTAGCAGACTCAGCCTTCTGGGTTATTAGATTAGAATGCTCTAAAAGCTATAGAAAAGAAGTCTATAAATTAGAGAAAATAAAATATATAAATATTAAAGTTTTAAGTAAACTCTATAAAAACATAGCAGGTATATTCTAATAGCAGTAAAAGTCTTAACAACTGCAATATTAGGTCAGCCAAAAATAAAATATAGAAAGCTTTAGTGAGTTTATTTTAAAAATAAAATAGTTTAAAAACAAACTAAATTTAAAACCATATTTGCAAAACTAAGTTAGAAAACTCTACTAGGTTATAATCAGAGAGCTTAAATAGATAATTTTCTAGTTAGGTTGCAAATATAGTAGCTAGTACAGAACCCAGAGTAAACTATTTAAATAGGAAACTAAAAGTTGTATATATAACTAGCTATACTTTATTTTAAAAACTAGAAGATTTAAATAGATAATATTTTAGTTAGATTATTGTTATTTTAGCTAGTGTAGAATCTAGACAAACTATTTAAATTAAATAACTAAAAGTTGTATATGTGGCTAGTTGTATTCTTATTGTAACTAAAATTTAACTTCTAATAAAAAGTATAGCCAAAAAGGTTACTTCTAATACTAAAATAAATATTTAAATATGAAATTAAAATTTAAATTTTAACTAAATTTATATGGTTACACGGGCTTATAAGCCGCAGCAAGCCAGCTTATTTAGGAACACTAATATTATATAGTTATATATATCAGATATTAGAATACCCTATTCATGGCAAAAAAAAAGTTCAGGTCACATCCCTATGAAAAAATATATACTGAAAATATCTTGAATTAATACTAAAATTTTTTTGTATAAAATATGTATAAAATCTGTATGAAATTCCATATGCAAATATACGGAGTTGGAGGTGAATTCCACATCACTTGATACAAAATTTTATATAGAAATAGTTTATTAATGATTTAAATTGTATATATTTTATTATTTTTTTATATATAATAAATATAAACTCTGTATATATTAAATATAATTAAGCATAAATTTTGTAAAATTCTGCATATAATAAAATATAATTAATAATAAATTTTATGTATAAGGCCATATAAAATTAATTTTTTGGTTCTCATAACATAAAAAAAAAAAGACCCAACATGCTAGACTTCTATTTAAAAATTTTTTAAATTATAAAATTTAAATTTTAATTTTAAAAAATAATAACCTGCATTATAGTATTAAATAAAGTAATAATCTGTCTATCTGAACTTTATTTAAAAAATTTTATATATAAAAATTTTTTTGAAAACCTACCTAGCTATTAAACTATATAAAAAATTTTTAAAATATAACTCAGCTGGGTTATGAGAACCAAAAAATTAAGTTTATATGGCCTAATAAATATAATTGAATATAAATTTTTTATATTTTTTATATATATAGTAGATATAATTTTTTTTTAAAGATAGTCATGTTATTCACTTTATTATTATAAATAGGACATATATATTTTACATATTTTTTGTTCTATCTGTAGATCTAACTACTTTTTTAATGAAGTGTGACTTACTCAGTTACTATATAGCATCTATGTGTAACCAATCTTGTGTATTCAACCTCTTGGGTCTCCAAAGTCAAACTGTCTAACTTCAAATTTCCAATTTACTAGTCAGGTTTCACCATCTATATTTTATTAATATATATCCCACAAATATACTACTGTACAAATCTCACCAATTATCTCTGTCTTTCCCATATATAGAATTACTTCCAAACTCTTCTTGTATTATTTCAAAATTGGTGTTTTAGAGGTAGGCGCTATTGGTGCTTCCAGTTTGGTGTCCTTTGAAAATAACTTTTAGATATGTCATTTAACATCCCAGGTTTTCCCATGGTGTTGCAGTTCTCTAAATATACTTCTGGGTATTCACATTCTATACTGCCAATTCAAGCTACTATATAATTACTATATATTAAAAAAAATTTTTTTTATTAAGTAAACTAAATTTAATTATTATACAAAATTTGTTTAGCACAATAAATTACATATAATTCTGAATTTTTAAAAATTTCTAAAAAATTTTAAACTAAAAATTACTATTAATATAATAATTAAATTAATAAATTTAAAATTAACAAATTTTTTTAAACACTAAATATTACTATATTTAGTAATTTTATGAATATTTTTTTAAAAAATCTAAAATTTTCAGAATATATGTAATTTTTTATGCTAAACAAATTTTACTTAGCATTTATATTTGATTTACTTAATAAAAAAAAAAGTTTTATATATACTAAAAATTAAAATTTTCATTTATATTAAAACTATATTAAAAGCTAGCCTATCGTACTGATGAAAAAATTAAAAAAAAATTTAAATTGAATTATTTTAAAAAGTATTGCATAGAATTTTATAATTTTTTTTTTTATTTAAAAGCTTTAGATTTGTATAATATTCTGTATAATTGTTGGTTTTATATCTTTTTTATTTATCTCAATATAAATTTTTAAAAAGTGTCCACAATACACTGGTAGCCCCCTGTATATAAACATTAAATAGAAATTGATAAAGGTTATTTAAAATTCCATCGCAAAGTGTATTGTTTTGGAAATCTATTTCAAGTACAATATAGGAATATGAATAATATTAAATCTACGCCTTTATACTTTGCTTATAAAAGTGATAGAGATTGAGAGACCATCGCTTCTCACTAAAAATAAAAATTCTCTAGCTACTTTTCGACTATAAATAATGTTGGAATTTTATAAAGTTCTTCGGTATAGCTCGTTGTTTACTAAATGCAACTTACACGTTCATATATCCAGAATTAATAACCTTGATTATATAGATTATTTGATGTCTCGATAATCCTGAATGTATTATCTGTCTCGATAATCCTGAGAACCTGATCTGTAGGGTAATAAGATCTACTTCTATAATTCGATTCAATGAAAGTAGAGTCATGTGTATTCAAAATATCTTTTAATACGTTCTCAGATTCAGATAATTCTAATAATATTTTTTCGTCATCTTTCCATTTTGTAAAAATATCATAAATTTCATCCGCTGTTGGACGATTTTCTGGACATTTTTCCCAACATTCTTTCATTAGATTTATATAACATTTTGGTGTACCTTTATCGATATTTGGTCTTAAGTTCTGACAACATATCTCTATTTGAAGTTGATTATTAAATTCTCGATTCCAATATACCGAATTTCCATATAGGACTTCCCACATAATTATGCCAAATGAGTAAATATCAGATGCTGTAGTATATGGCTCTTTATTAAAAATTTCTGGTGCAATGTATGGTAAAACTCCATAGACTTCTTCTGCTCCCATTTTAGATGCTAAATTGGATTGTATTGAAAGTCCTAAATCAGCAATATATGCATTATATATATTATCTTGCAAAATATTACCACTATGTAAATCTCGGTGAATAAGCGTATGAGAATGAATTATTTGAAGATCTGATGCAATGCAAAGTAATAAATTTAATTTGTCTTTCCACTTCATTTGTGCTATTTCGTGAAGATTATTACGTAAGGAACTCTTCGCATATTTCAAAACAAGAATATAATCTTTAGAAGCATCATCTCTTGATATTCCAAAGCATTTGAGAAATGATGGATTTTTATAACCAATGTCACAATATCCTTTTAACTTAATATTTAAAGAATGTAAATTAAAGAATAATATATATATATTGTAATAGATTAAAAAATATTACCTCTTTGATAAACTCTTCCTGACATTGGTTTGATCCATGTAATAATTTAAGGGCAACACTATTAATCATTTTTTTATTTCGGTCTAACCACTTAGCTCCGTATACTATTGCAAATCCACCCTTTCCTATTACCTTAATAATTTTAAATTCATTATAAGGAATCCATAATAATGAGTGTTTATTATGAAGCAATATGTTTTTTAAATTATCATCGATATCAGAAGTTTCATTTATCCAGTTATATGTCACTAAAAATTTAATAATTATGCTTAAATTACGTTAATAGCAAATTAATAAGTAAATAGAATAATAAGCTACCTGATAACTCCGATAACCGAAACTTTTCTCTATTATATCATAAATCAAAATAAATACATTGTAAATATAAGTTAACAGGAATAAAAACGATAAATACTTTCAAATAAGGATATTACTTTTGATACCACTCATTTGATTTCTCTATATCTCTCATTATTCCAATTCCATTTCTATAACAATAGGCAAGTTGAGAAATTCCGCCTAAGTCTTTCATTTTGGCGGATTTTTCGTAGTAAACGAACGCCTTTCGTTCATCCTTTTCAACTCCTTTTCCAAAAAGATAACAATTTCCAATTTGGAATATTGCTCCAGAACAATTCATTTCTGCCGATTTTTGATAGTAACTGAATGCATTATGTACATCCATTTCTACTCCAATTCCACTATAATAACAAAATCCAACGTTACATGTTCCATCGGCGTTTCCCATCTCTGCAGATTTTTGATAATAAATGAAAGCCTTACGTTCATCCTTTTTAACTCCAATTCCATTGCAATAAAAATATCCAACGTTACATGCACCATCAGCGTTTCCCAAGTCTGCTGATTTTTTATAATAATTGAATGCTTCATATTCATTCTTTTCAACTCCAATTCCATTAAGATAACAGGTTCCAGTATTATATGCTCCATGATCGATCCCCATCTCTGCTGATTTTTGATAATAAATAAATGCTTTATGCTCATCCTTTTCAACCACAACTCCATTATCATAGCAACATCCAACATTAAATATTCCATTAGCGTTTCCCATCTCTGCCGATTTTTGAAAATAATTAAATGCCTTATGTTCATCCTTTTCAACTCCAAATCCATTAATATAACAGCACCCAAGATTACATATTCCATCAGAGTTCCCCATTTCTGCTGATTTTTGATAATAAATGAATGCCTTGTGCTCATCCTTTTCAACACCAATTCCATATTCATAACCATATCCAACATTATTTGTTCCATTAGCGTTTCCCATCTCTGCTGATTTTTGATAATAAATGAATGCCTTATGTTCATCTTGCTTAACTCCAATTCCTCTTTCGTAACAAATTCCAACTTGAAGTATTCCATAAGCATATACTCGTATTAGCAGATTTTTCACCAAGAGCCATTTAGTTATTAGGAAATTTTTGACCAAGAGCCATTTAGTTATTAGCAAATTTTTAACAAAGAGCCATTTGGTTATTAATAAATTTTTGACAAAAATCCATTTGGTTATAATTTGCAGCTGATCCATTTTCATTGGGAAATTTTGTGTATAAGAAAATTAACCAAAAGTTTAGAAAGTTCGTGAATGTGTATAGTTACATCAATATATAATTGTCATTGTTTGAAGATTGTTCTCTATGTACTATAAATAATCGAAAAATATATTTTAAGCGTATAAAATATAATGAATTTTATATGATAAATAAAAAACCAAAACAGTTGGATTAAATTAACTACATTGTAATTTATTACAATGATGAGCCAACAGGTGATGATTATAACTCTAGCAGAATGATCCGGTATTGTGAAAGAATTTTTTATGTGTTCACACCAGGTGTGGGATTAGTTGTATACCATCGACGGTACGGTTTATGTTATCAACAAATACATATAATAGTTATAAAAACAGAGTTCAGTAAATATAATTGTGCCGTCAAGTGAAAACCAGGAATTCTAAATTTAGATCGTTATTTAATGAATAATGATCTAGATTTAGAATTCCTGGTTTTTCACTTGGCAGAACTCAAATTCAAAGCCCATGTTTGGTTTTTTCGCGGTGCCACTCATATCGATAAACTGTTTATATTTTTATGTAAGCCTACTGTATATAGTAGCTATAAGTTAACGCTTAACAGTTGGCAGCGATAGGTCATAAGATTCAAATAATGAATTCATTATATAAATATATAATAACACGTATATACAAAAAAACTACTATAAGTCACATTTCTTAATCTAATAACATGTAACAGCCACATTATTTTGACACTAGGAAAATGGATTACTGATTGTAGCTTGGCCTTTTATTCTTAACCACTAGGTTTCACCTTAAGTTTCGCTTTTTATCAAAGAAATTTGTGTTTTCGCTAAGGTTTTGTATTTTACTGTTTTAGATTTCGTTTAATCACCATGTAAAAACAACTATTGCCTTTCATGTTAGGATATGACTTAGGGTAGACTGTAGAAGTGTTTCTTGTTTAAAAAATCTGTACAATACATGCTTACCCATTCTTCCTCCCCCCACACTCTTAGTAAAAAAAATTTAGATTTATATGTAGGTGAGCATATAACTCTGGATAGAGCACTCATTTTCTGGAATATGAATTCTGAATAGAAAGTCATCGCGCGTAAACACGAGCGAGGTCGAGGAAAAACATTTATGGATTAATTAGAAAAAGCTTCTTTTAGAAAAAAATACTAAATACTTTCCTTTTCCCTCACCACATTTCCCCTTCTTTTTAGGAAGGGAATGTAATGTAAAGCGCCGAATCAAATTGTCTAACCTACTTTGTTTTTTACACTTTATTTAGGATTCTTCACCCAAATTTTTAAAGCCAATAATCATTATTATACGCATTTAATAAGAATTGCCATTATTCTGACTGCAAAGAATTTCGAAATCGCAATTCATAAACATTATTTACGAAATGTTCTTTGAATTCAAACAAATATAATACTATAGACTAACGTTTTGAAGGAACAAAAAGTATACTTCTTGAAAGTAAAAAAAAAACACGGGTTCAGTTAGAATAATGGTGCTTTCATACATTAAATTTGTGATTTTATTATTATGATTTAATGTATTGGATAAAATGATAATTAGACCTTTTAATTGGTTTGCCGATTAATGCGCCACAAACTTGGTACATATTCAAGGAGGGCAATGAGCCACATGTACCTTCGCTATGAATTGTAAATCGATTTAAGTAAATAATAAAAGCCAATTTTAAACAATAATATTTACGTAATATTTTTAAATTTGCCATCTCTAGCAAGCCTTTTTTCGAAAGTTACATAGAAATCTCGGGAATTCCATGATTTACAAAGATAAAGTTGATCACAGCCCACCGATTTTATCAATTTAAGTGTGCACTACACCTAACGCTAAAGAATAAACATAAATAATATTCTAAGCCATAGATTATTGGAAGGTTAAATATTATAAACTGTTTTCAAAAATTTAAACGATATATTCTTTACCAAAATGAGTGAAGAAAATGAAACTCTACAGGCATCAACTACTGATCAATTAATTGAAATTGAACCTAAGCCATTAGGACCACATAACGGCAAAGAAATAACAAAACTTTTACTATCTCCAAATAAAAAGTACGTAGCTACATGGAGTAAAGATGATGAATCAATTTATGGATGGCCACTTGATAAAGATCAACCTTACGAATTTGATTATTTTATAAATGTTAAAGAATTTTGCGAGAATTTAGATCCACAATTAAGCGCAGTTTCTAATGATAAACTTGTTGCAATAGAATCGATCAATGAACATCTTTATCGTTATGGAATAATTGGTTAGTAGATAATTATTTTAATAATTGTTAATAATATTCATTCATACGTAATACTTTATAAAATAATTTTCGATCATTTATTATTTTTTTTTTTTTTGAAAGAAATCATTCATCTTGCCACAAATAAGAAGATAAAATTAGAAACATTATATTTAGATAAGCCAATCACGGAAATTTGTATTTCCGGCTGTAAATTTTATAATAATGGAAATTTAGTAGTGGGTGCACAAACATTAAATAGTTATACTAATAAAACTTATTATGAAATTTTTATATTTTCATCATCAACAAAAAATTTTCGTAAACAAAGTTGGAAGGTTAATAATTCAATTGCATGTGGAATATCTGGAGAGATGAAAGCTTACTATTTTAATGACGATGAAAAAATTATGATTATTGATTCTTGTGGTTCATTAACACAATGGAATTTAAATACTTTATCATTTGAAAAACAATATCAATTAGAATGGAATAACATTTGGGCTCTTCATCCATTAACAAGTGATCTTTGTGTTTTTAATAATTCTTTAACATTACTTGCCATATGTTTACAGGTTTCGGATTGTTCGGAAGCTGATATGTTTATCTCAGTTTATTTGACGGAAAATACAATACCTTTATCACAACGTAAGTACTTTAAAGAAGTATATAAAAAAACCGATTATTTATATTAATTTATTATAATTTAATTTTGATAAAAGATAAAATTAAGTATGAAAAAGACAAAGACAGAACTTTATCACATTTAGAATTTATTTCATCAGATGAAGGAGAAAGATTACTTTTATTTTTTGACGACGACAATCTTGAAATAAGAGATCCTTATCATCTTCAGCATTGTTTCACTAAGACCGCTTCAGGTCTGTGTGATGTACTTTCAATATTAAGAGAAGAAGCTTTGCCAAAATTTAGAACATTTATAGGTGGAAAAATATATAGTATATTTGATAGGCGTTTATGGGTTCAAGAACTTTCTAAACAGCAATGGATAACATATTTACGAGAATATTTATTAGATAAAAATAAAATAAGAGCATTACCTAGCAAATCTCAGATAGAGGATATTCTTAAGACCATATTAAGTGAAAATAAAGATAAGGATGTTGATGATTATATTAACAAGAAAATACAAGAGTTATATAATGAGGGATCATTAGTAAAATGGAAAGTAACTAGTAATGGAAGAGTAATACAAGCACAAAAATTGGATTCAACCTTAAATGATTGGAAAACTTTAGAATGGAAAATTTATCCTGACCATCTAAAAGAACTTGGAAAACCTCCAAAAAAGTTTGTTTATAGGTGTGATTTATTAGATAATGAAGATTTAGTAGTTATTACATCTATCGGTTTATTAATTTTGTCAATTTGGCAAAAAGATGAAATCAGGTTGCGATACTACAAGGGGTTTCCCTTTAAAACTCATTTTCTACGCGATAAAGATATTAAAAAACGAATGATATCAGGATATATTGAAAAGGAAGCTGAATATAAAAAAAAGCAATTTTTTGCAAAGAAATCACATATCAAAAAGATGCTTGATGAAATGCAAAATCATGAAAAATATTCATTACCATCACCAGATTTTGATGCAATAACTCCTTATTATGAGGATTTATGCATGGATGGGAGATACCCTCTTAAAGAATTATTATATGACTATATTCAAGATAAAATAACATTGTCATTATATGGACAAGAACTTTTAAAGAGTTTTATAAAACACAAAGACCATCAAATGATGGAGAAATTGTATGCAGAATGTATTAAGATAAGCATAAAATCAGAGAAAGATAACTTTATGATAAATCTTAAATTATTAGAGATTGTCAGTTTTTCAATTAACGACTTGTCTGTGAAATCTCCTGACTTATTAAACAAATTTTTATCACATACATCATTTACTCTATCAAGTATGGAAAAAGAGGTTGCGGTTGGAAGGTTCTCTACAAAATCACATCTTCAAAATCATAGAAAATATTTACAACTATCTAATTATTATTACACTACTAAAATTATTACATTCTTTGAAAGTATCAAAGAAATATTTTTCGTTTTTTTAGAAGAAAAAATCTATCGAAAAAGGTCTGAAGAACATCCGGCATTACTTTTAATTTTTCCACTGCCAAAATTTAATTCTTATACTAAAAATTATAACCCTTGGAAAGAATTACTTTTTCCTAATTCCAGTCCTTTTTGTGATTATGAATACTCAGAGCTTTATAAATGGTGGATCGGTCAAGCGCTAATTAATTTCAAATGGAATACTTATGGAAAATATTATTTTTTAGCTATTTTGGTTTTTTATGTAGCTTTTATGAGCTGTTTCTTAGTAGTCGTTTCTATATCAAATGAACTATCCCAAAGTACACAAGAAGGACTATTAATTACAACCATAATACTTGGAATTATACATCTCATTTTTGAATTGCGGCGATTTATTTATTCACCATCATCTTGGATTTCCGAACCTTGGAGTTATTTTGGTATTAATATTCAATTACTATTATTATTATTATTATTAATTTCAAAGTTTATAATTTTTTTTTAGCATAAATCTAATAATATTTATATTTTAAGATGTATTAGCTATTTTATTACCTATGTCAACTTCTATATCTTGGTTAGAATCTTCTGAAATTCCGTTGTGGGACGCTACAATTTCAACATTGTTCCTTGAAATTAAATTTCTAGCATTTTTTCGTACGATTGAAATTACTGGTGTTTATTTTGCAATGATTATCGGAGTTGCAGAGAGTGTTTTTTCTTTTTTAGTTATCTTGGGTTTTTTTGTATTCGCCTTTGCACATTCTTTGCATATTCTGCTACGACCAAAAACCAATGTTTCTTTAAATCAGTTTAGTCAATCAAAAGATCCAAATAATCCTTGGAATCTCGTAACCACTTACCATTCAATTTCAGGAGACGGAACAGTCTCCGAAAATGCTACATTCACCGAACTTCCCAATACATCAACAAATATGTTTACAACGCTATATACCGCAGTTTTGGCTGTATATTTAATGTTAACAGGTAATCATTAATTCTCAATATGATTAATTTGATTAACTAATTAATCATTTATATTATTTATAGGCGATTCAACGTATTTATCTTATTGGTCAATAACGGATGATATAACATTGGCGCTTTTGATAGCCTGCTTTTCTTTTTTTACAACCATTTACCTGATGAATTTATTTATTGGTTTATTAAGTAATGCAATTCCTGAAACAAATAGAAAGGAATTATTTTTACTTCAAAAGGCAAAGGTAATAATTATGTTTCGTTATTTATTAGTTACACGCTTCTAAGTTTTAAACCGATTTATTTATTTTATTTTATTTAGTTTCTAGCACAAATTGAACTATTTTATATGTTACCTTATCAACGGAGAAAAAACAACTGGTTTCCTGAAATTATGTAAATATTTTTATTAATACGTTAATAACATTAAGATCCTTATTTAGTTTATTAATTTTATCAATTTTTTTGTTCAATATAAATTTTAGATTTTACCGTTTTCATCTCGATGAATTTCTTGACATAATCAAAAAAATCAAAAATAATAAATGGGATGATATTATTGAAAAGCCATTTCTTTCAGAAAATCTTTTAGAACTTACTAATATGAAAATGGAGGTTGAAGATGAAAAAGTCCAAGATGTAAGTCATATAATTAGCGAAAAAATTCAATATTTAAGAGATAACGATGAAAAGACATTGCGGGAATTAAAAAAGTTTTTTAGTGAAGAAATTGAAAATTTAAAAACAATGATAACTGGATTAAATGATGAAGAGGAATAGATCAATTTTGAATATTTTAAAAACTCATTAATCTGTTAAACTAATCAAAATTTTGAGCTCAAATTTAACGATAAAAGTTAAGAAATTTCTTATAATCATATCAATAATCAAATTTAAACTTAACATAAAAATTCTTTTTCCTTATTTGCAAAAGATAACTTATAGTTTTTCTATCATGTATATTAGTCATATTTAGCATTAAAATAGATTATTTTTTGTGAAATACTAAATGTGATTGAAAATTAATTTGAAGATATTTGTATATTTATTCATTAAATTTTTAGATTGCGTGTCAGTTTTAAATCTGTTAATTATATTCGCTAAATAAAATACAACAGTACCAATTAATTAATTCGAATAAATAAAACTAAAAGATTTAATGTAAGAGCAAAATTCTATGAACTCAAATAATTTAAATATAACTTTGGTTAATAAAATACTATACTCGGACTAAATGAGAAAAACAATGTTGATAGTAAATGTATGAACTTGAATAGCTTACAATAAATAATCCAAATAATAAATTCTAATTTATAATGACATCATTCATTTAGTTTTTATTTTATTCATTAAATGAATCTAAAATAGTTGATTTAATTTCATCAATCAATAAAGATCTTAATACCTATTAGTGCAACAGGTGGCGCTTACGCGCCATCCTCTTATAATGGTAACATATAGTATTATCATAATTTCACTGTGTTTCTAACATGTGTTAATATAATAAATTGTTACAAAAATTAACCCTATCCTGGTGACTCACATTATGTAGTTAAGGTTGTCTAATACGTAGCATGTAACAGCCACACATTATTTCTACATTAGGGAAATGGTTTACTAATTTTAGATTGGCCTTTTGTTCTTATCCACTAGACTTCACTTTTCGCATTTCTGACTTTAAGTTTCGCCTTTTATCAAAGGAATTTGTGGTTTCGCTAAGGTTTCACCTTTTACTGTTTAGGTTTCGTTTTCATCACCATGCAAGAAAGGCTTTGCCCAACAACTATTGGAGAATATTACTATTATTCTTCTTTTATTTTAAGATATAGACAATAGAAGTTTCTCTCGTTTAAAGAATCGTTTATAAACTGAACAATACATACTTAGCCTAGGCCAAATTGATTCGTTTGTTTACATTACCACTTCTTTAGTAAAAAAAAACATTAAAATTTATTGTAAATGAGCATCACTTAATTGATTTAATCAACCAGCCTGCATTAACTGCATAACTCTGGATAGAGTACTCATATTCGACTAGAATAGAAATTCACTGAACGTAAATCACGAGCAAGGTCGAGATTAAAAAGGGAAAACATTACGGATTATTTCGAAAAAATTTCTTTTAGAAAAATACTATATACTTTCCTTTTTCCTCACCTCCCTTCTCCTTCTTTTGGGAAGGGAATATAATGTAAAATGTCGAATCAAATAGTCTACCTTTATCATTTAGGATTTATTACAAAGCCAATAATTCATTATTATCATTATTCTGACTGCAAAGAATTTCGAAAATCACAATTCATAAACCTTTGAATTCAAACAAAAATAGCTATATAGTAAGACAATGAAGAAACAAATAGTATACTTCTTGAAAATAAAGAACACGGGTTCAGCTAGAAAAATGGTCATTAGAATTTGATTTTATTATTGTGATTTAATATATTGGATAAAATGATTTAGCGTTTACTTTTCCAATTAATGTGGCACAAACCTGGCACATATTTCAAGGAGTGCAATGAGCCACATGTACAGCACCTTAGTTATGAGCTGTAAATCGATTTAAATAAATAATAAAAGTCAATCTTAAACAATACAGCAATATTTATGCAATCTTTTTAAATTTGCCAGCTCAGTCAAGCCTTTCTTCGAAAATTTCTTAGAAATTTCATGATTTACAAGTTGATCATACCTTAAGCATAAACATAACAACATTCTAAGCCTACCTTATTGGAGGATTAAATATTTAACCTGTTTTCAAAATTTAATCGAGTGATCCTTTATCAAAATGAGTGAAATTGAACCTAAGCCATAAGGACCACATAACGGCAAAGAAATAACAAAACTTTTACTATCTCCAAATAAAAAATACGCAGCTACGTGGAGTAAAGATGATGAATCAATTTATAGATGGCCACTTGATAAAGATCAACCTTACGAATTTGATTATTTCATAAATCTTAAAGGGTTTTGCGAGAATTTAGATCCACAATTAAGCGCTGTTTCTAATGATAAACTTGTTGCAATAGATTCGATCAATGAACATCTTGATCGTTATAGAGTAATTGGTTAGTAATAATTAATTTTTTAATAGTTGTTAATATTCATTCATAATACTTAAAAAAATAATTTTCAATCATTTAATTTTTTTTAAAGAGATCATTAATATTATCCGGAGCGTAGCGGAGGACGTTATATGTTTACGTAAGGTGATACAAAAGTTCCATTTTTGATGCATCAATAATAGTAATATCAAAAATCACAATGTAAGTATTTTAAAGAAATTGTATAAGAAAAACGATTATTTATATTAATTTATTGATTTTTATAATTTAAATAACAGATAAAATTAGGCATGATAAAGACAGAACTCTATCACATTTAGAATTTATTTCATCAGGTGAAGGAGAAAGATTACTTTTATTTTTTGACGACGATAATCTTGAAATAAGAGATCCATATCATCTTCAGCATTGTTTTACTAAGACCGTTTTAAGTCTGTGTGACAAACTTTCAATATTAAGTGATGAAACTTTAGAACATTAATAGATGAAAAAATATATAGCATAATAGATGGATGTTTATGGATTCAAGAGCTTTCTAAACAGCTATGGATAACATACTTACGAGAAAAATTATTAGATAAAAATGAAATAAGATCTTTACCTAGCAAATCTCAGATAGAGGATATTCTTAAGAACATAATAAATGAAAATAAAGATAAGGATGATGATTATTATTTTTTTTATCAAGAAAATATAAGAATTATATGATTAAGGATCATTACAAAATGGAAAGTAACTAGTAATGGAAGAGTAATACAAGCGCAAAAATTTGATTCAACCATAAATGATTGGAAAACTTTAGAGTGGAAAATTTATCCTGACCATCTAAAAGAACTTGGAAAACCTCCAAAAAAGTTTGTTTATAGGTGTGATTTATTAGATAATGAAGATTAAGTAGTCATTACATCTATCGGTTTATTAATTTTGCCAATTTGGCAAAAAGATGAAATCAGACTACGATATTACAAGGGGTTTCCCTTAAAACTCATTTTCTACGCGATAAAGATATAAAAAAACGAATGATATCAGGATATATAGTAAAGGAAGCTGAATATAAAAAAAAGCAATTCTTTGCAAAGAAATTATATATCAAAAAGATGCTTGATGAAATGCAAAGTCATGAAAAATATTCATTACCATCACCAGATTTTGATGCAATAACTCGCTATTATGAGGATTTATGCATGGATGGGAGATACCCTTTAAAGAATTATTATATGATTATATTCAAGATAAAATAACAATGTCATTATATGGACAAGAACTTTTGAAAAGTTTTTTAAAAAAATAATGACTATCAAATGATGGAGAAATTGTATGCAGAATGTATTAAGATAAATATAAGATCAGAGGAAGTTAACTTTACGGCAAACCTTAAATTATTAGAGATTGTCACTTTTTCAATTAATGATTTATTTGTGTAATCCGAATCTTCTAATTTAATAACACAAATTTTATCACACACATCGTTTACTTTACCAAGTATGGAGAAAGAAATTGTAATAAAAAAGTTCTCTTCAAAGTCATGGAAAATATTTACAACTTTCTAATGCCTATTTCACTAATAAATTAATTATGTTTTTTCAAATATCAGAATTATTATTTACCTTTTTTGAAAAAAAAAATTATTTAAAAAAACCTAATAATAATCCGGCCTTAATTTTAATGTTCCCTTTACCAAAATTTTGTTCTTATGATAAATACTATGATCCTTGGAAAGAATTATTTTTACCAAAGCCAAGTTGCTTTAATAAATTTTTAGGTTTATTTTTTTTCAAGACCTGGAATGGTGAAGCACTTATTAATTTTAAATGGAATACTTATGGTAGAAAGTACTTTACAGAAACCTGTATTTTTGCCAAAAATATTTATTATATAACAATCATATAATCGTTATATCTTTTTTTTTAAAGGATATATTAAAAATATATTAGGCATATATTGAAAATATATTAAATATATTTTTTATAGTTCTATTAAGTCTCTTATAACTTTGTAGCTAAAATATATTGAAAATATAAAATTATATAAAATATAACCTATATATAATAAAGATGTAATAAAAATATTTTAAAAATATCATAAAGATATAGTAAAAATATCATAAAAACATAGTAAAAATACCTTATAATATATTAAATTAATATTTAATATCCCAGCTGGATTAGCAACAAAAAAGTTCAATAGCTGGAGCCCCATGTGGGTCTCCTCTAGTATACCTACAAACTCATACTAACCTTAAAAGCTAGATGAGTCTTGACCACTTTAGTAGGTTTAGGTCACAGATAAATTGTTAAATTAGTCTGAGCTCTTACTCTTGCATATAATTTATATTTATTTGTATTTGTACAAGTTAAGTTGTATATAGTTTATTATGTAACTTCTTATATAAATTATTCAATAAAGATATGAGAAAGACCTTACCATAAAAAAAAAAAAAAAAAAAATTAATATTTAATATCTATTGTAAATCTATTTAAAATCTATTAAAAATAACATAATTATATAAAGTGATACAAATAAAATTTTATGGTTTTCATATCCGGCCAGGTCAGAAATTTGCAAAATCCAAAATTTTTTTATGCCACAATAAGTAAATGGCCAATCAAATCACGCCATTATTATAACACAAAGATCATTTATACTGGTGCGATGAGTGGTACATTCGCACACCCACCTTATTTAGACTTTTTTTAAATTTATTATTGTTGAAAATTCTATCACAAACCTATAGTCAAACCTCCCTACAATCACACCCCATAAAGTCACACCTCTATTTAAGCACCCAAAATTGCGCGACAGACTTAAAATATAGTAAAAAACCTCATTATAGTCACAAATCACTTATAATCACTATCACTATAAAAATTTGATTTTCTAACAATTTTATTAATAATAAACCTTCATTATAGTCACCAATTTTTAACTCAATATGGATTATAAAATCTAATTGGCCAATATTCATATTCATATATATTTAAAATTATTTATTAAAACTTCTTAAAGAGTTGATAGCGAATAACTTTTGATCTAGTGACCCGATTTGGATCAAACAACTACCAAAATGTTAGTCTCAATGAGATGATTCTAATGAATCCAAAATTGTTAAAATTTAATTATAAGTTCCTGAGATCATTAAGGATTTTTGTCATTTTATATACTTAAAAATTGATTAAATTTAAATATCTAAGTGGAAAATTCTTAGTGATCTTGGGTTTTATGACTAGATTTGAACTCATTAGAATTGTCTCATTGAGACAAGCACTCTAGTAGTCATTTCATCCAAATTGGGCACTGGATTAAAAGTTATTCACTATTAAATATTTTAAATATTTTAATAGTATTTCAATATATTACAACTATATTTTATATTAAACACTCATTGGCCTATAGACATGTGACTATAAAAGGTATTTTATTTATAATCACACCTCCATACAAGCACCACAATAGGGTGCAACCAACTTGGTAACTATAGAGAGGTCTGACTATATCATATATTGCAATACACATAGTATGTATTCAATTTGAAAAAGCTATATTAGAACGTAATTTTTATTATAAATAGTACTCTGAGCAAGTTGAAATTTTAGGACTAATATATTAAATTTTTTTTAAAAAATTAAATTCAATTGTCCTTGTTGCTTTTAAACATTTAATAACTAGATAGCAGTATGACGTCATCGTGCAAACCTAGAAATAAAGGAACTAAGCAGAGAACAAAATCAATGCATCTGATACTATAAATTTGCACATAATTATTATGTATTCTAGTACTAATTGTGCTAGATATTCAAACTTTATAAGAGAGTTATAGCATACATTATACATCAGTATGTTTGATGTATAATTGAAAGAGATATATAGTATATATTAGTGCATTTGATATATAATTAGAATTAGCTATTAGTTACCACTTGCATAAATGCAAGATGGTTTTAGTCAGAAGTTTTGTAATCACATGAACTTAGCAAGTGGATTCCCACTTGCTAACTCTAAAGAGATATTTAAGCTACCACAAAATGGCAGGATTCTAGTAAGGGAGAGTATGGCAGGGTGTGAAATTGATTTGTCTCTTGAAAGAGCTGCTGTCGTGCTGCCCTGCTGCTCTTCTGTTTTATATCTGTATATTATTGTCATACATTTTCTGCTAAATTTGGTATATTAGTATTCACGTCATAACAGATAAGCTTCTAAAGTAATTTTATTAAATTTATATTTTATTCCATATACCAAATTCTCTTGTTAGAGCTGTATCACCCATGTGATCATCGCTTGCTAATGCATTACTGCTAGCAGTCTTTTCTATTTGTTGACCTACTGTCAGCTGAAAGAAAACAGCAGTCATAAATCATTGCTGTACCATGAAAACAATCATTACAGTAAATACAGTAAATAAAATAAAACAATCATCTAATAGCTCTTTACAGTTAGTGTTAGAATAAGAAAGTTTGTATTCTAAAATTATTCTAATAGCTCTTTATAGTTAGTAGAGTTCCAATTTGGGTAAATCCATCATCTATATCTGAATTATTCGGATAACTCAGATCCAGATAATCCAAAAGGTATTTAGATAATTATCAGGATATTTCGAAAGGTATTAGATAATTATCTAATATATATAGTAAACAATAACTAAATAAATTCAGATCCAAATATCTGATAATTATCTAGTTATACACTTAACAGATTGGAACTCTAATGTTTAATGTTAGAATAAGAAAGTTCGTATTATAAAATCATTCTAATAGCTCTTTACTATTAGTGGATAAGAAAGTCTGTATTATAAAATTATTTCAAGTTCGTATTACTATTCTAACAATAGGAGAAAATATTGATATTATACAACTGATCTCTCACTCAGTGTGCAACATATAAAAAATCATTTTACAATACCAGATCATTCTGTTAATACATGTTATAATTATAATTCAACACCATTTTATTATAATAGCAGAGTGATCTGATATTGCAAAATAATTTTTTTATATATTGCACACCAGGTAAGAGTTCAGTGTTTCCCCTTTCATTCTAATAGCTTCTTATAATTATTGTTGGGATGAAAAATTATTATTCTAGCAATATAGTGTTACAGATTTTGTGATACAGGATTAAAGAAGGCGTAGAAATTTTGTTTATTTTTTTATTATTATTTTTTTTTATCATTTGTTTATTAGTCATAATAAATCTTTGAAGTGCTAAGGGGCTAATAATTGTAGTAAATATTTGGCACAATAGTGGTAGTAAATATTTGGGCCAAAAATTGTAGTAAATATTTGGTACAAAAATTGTAGCAAATATTTAAACCGATTAATATGAGTAATGTTTAGAAGGCTTGACCAATACAGGTTATTACAACCCATGGAGTATTGCTGGAAAAGCCTTACTAAGACTCAAAGAAATTAGACATCTATACACAGTAATGATAGATGATGAAAATGTATTTAAAGCCTAAATTCAGTATTAATAAAGTTTTTCAGACTTTGATGTTTTTAATGAAGTAAAATAAGAATCGACTTCTCATTTTTATTGGAAAAACTGTTTATTGAACATTGAACGAATTTATTTTCATTTTTCTTTTCTTGTATTGTTAACTTATTATTTTAAAGATAACTCCTATTATTAACCCAAACAATAGTATTATCATATAGTTATCTGCCCTATTCCTTAGTATAGAACTTTTTCATTGTTTTTATTTACCTTAAACTTATCATGTCAGCTCTAGCTTACCTTTTAAGTATATCCTTAAATTACATATATAATACAAACCAGGACAGATTTAGTAATAGCCCGATCTCGATCTACATAAATCGAGACCCAAATTAATATGCCTTATGTATCTGAAAGTCTTGACGAATAATACTTATTGGAGCTAAATTGTCCATAAATCATTATTGCTCTCCCAAATAATAGTAACAATAGTTAGTATTAGAATCAGAAAGTTTGTATTGAATGAGAAAGTTTGTATTATAAAATCATTCTAATAGCTCTTTATGATTAGTGTTAGGATGAAAAATTCATATTATAAAATCATTCTAATACTAGTATTTTAATTATGGATGTTTGTACTATATATTAGAATTTTTTTTTTGCCAATATGCTCATCACTAATACGTATATTAGTCTTTTCAATAATATATCCAATTCACATAATTCATATGTACAATATTAATTATTCAATAGATACTTAATATTAATCTTTAACTCAATGATGAAAATTTTGCTGTTTTATTGATTTGCTTTTGGTGAGAACTAAACAAATCTCTGTAATTGTTAAATTGAAAAGAATGCAAACAATATAATGTTTTATTGTTTTGTCTGTTTTATCTCGCTATTATATTTATAATATATATTTCAATCTGATGCCCGATGCTGAACAAATACTATACAAAAGAACTGCGCCACAGGTAGACGTGTTGAAAATCAAAATTTTTAATATATAAATAGTTGCACAATGCAATTGCACGAAACCAGAAATGTGAAAGTAGAAATTAAAATGTTGTATAACATGAAAAGATGTTTTTAAGATCATTTTAATCTTTAGGTCTAATATATAATTAATGATTCAAGAGTTATAACAAAGTGATATATAATTAATGATTCAAGAGTTATAACTAAATAAAATATATATGTGTTCAGTGTTAATTTACAATATTGAAATAAGTTAGTTGTAAATTGGAAAATAATAGATGTTATTGTTTTTAAGAGATTAATTGTTCTTTTAAAGAGTTTTAAAAGAATTTATAAAATATAAAAATAAGGTAGGCTATTATTCAAAGTTGAAACTACTAAACTTTTTCTGATGATCATCTGGGCCAAAAATTCTAAAAAATCTTTTAACTGAGAAGAAGTATATTTGACTATAACAATATTATAAGATATAGGAAAGAAGGCCCAAAAATAGCAGTTGTCATTTAGAGCTACTTGCTAACAGCTTTAGAGTTTATCACTTACTGTACCTTGGTAAGCATAGCACTTGTCGTTTAGAGGTAGTTCTTATATGCTACTTGCCGACAAGCTCAGAGTTTATCACTCACTAAAAAAATTAAGTACTGTGCATTGTTGGGATAGTCTGGTGTAGACTTTTGGAAAAATAAAGAAACCAATGCTTCTTCTCTTTGGTAATAGTATGGTCTTTCTTTTTGTCACTTCTGCTAACTTTACCAAAATTTTTGACAAAAAGTAAGCATTTTGGCTTACCTCTTCCAAAAGATCAGTATTGTTTACTCTTACCAAATCGGGATAGACTCAGTAGAAAGCAACCACGTGTTTTGTGTATTTACAAATCTGGTGATATGGTACGAGGATGGATACAGCACCCTCATTTAGAAGATATCTGAATTGAGTCAGTGCGTGAAATAAGTTCCAAAAATAAAACGAACATTTTATAATGAGATATAATAAGTAGTTGCAATTATTATATAATTTTTATTACTACGATGAGCCTGTTATAGCTATCTTCCGTACTTTTTTTGCTTTTTTCATTTATGTTTAATTTATGTTAGACTTTTTAAAATTTTGTTTCTTTTGTATTTTTTTTTCACCATGAGGTGTTTTTTTTAAGATGTTTATGTCTTTTATAATCATGGCTTAAATTTTTTCTTTTATGTATGAATAAGAGTTAATTATTTGATTGGCCTTAGGTAGAAGAAGTTTGAAAGATGGAAGGTAGTTATGATGGGCGGTAGGAACTATCTGTTGAGAACTGGTTATTATCCTAGTTCAGATAGAACCAGATCGAGGAAAAACCTACTATAGCAGGTCACGTATAGGTGCCAAGTTAGTAACTAGGTGAGTCACAATTCGTAATTTAGATAACTTAGGGTGTACCTCAGATACAGCACTTGTCATTTAGAGATAGTTCTCATATGCTATTTGCTGACTTGTTCAGAGTTTATCACTTATCAATAAATCCTTTTAGAAAATTATACTGTTCTAAATGAATTGTACCAAGCCCAATAAAGTTGTGACATAATTACCGAATTTAAATAAAAAAAAATAAAAAAATAAGTTAGGCTATACAAAAGAATTTTTTTGGTTTACATAACCCAGCCGGGTCTATAAATTGAGAATTAAGAAATTTTATTTTTATTAATAAAATTTAAAAATATTTATTGTAATTATGTAAAGATGATACAAACTCAAAAAAGAAGATAACAATACAGTAAATATAAATGTTTATTCTGAATTACTTCATATTTTACTAATAATTATTCATTGACAAGCTATTTTACAGATAGTCTATTTAATTGAAGCTTATCTCACCAATAGGTTTTTTTTATAAACTATACTAACTTTAACTCTAATTCTAGCCTAACCCTAATTATAATGACAAGGATTACTTTGTCTGTAAAATAAGCTTTGGTGAAATAAACTGTCTGTAATATAAACTACTCAGTGAAATGTGGTGTCTACAATTGTCAGTAAGTTGATTGGATCTCTTTTTATAAAGATATCTCTAACTATTGCTAGTTAAATGTTTTGCATATATAATTATACATATTCATTTCATAATTTCTGACAAACTATTTTATACTCCTGTTACCCTAAATTAGAGCTTCGTGACATAGTCTAGAGCTTTATTTGGTCCTAATAACTCAAACCAAGTCTTTTCACACTTTCTTTCATGCTTTCTACTATTAGGGTTTAAATAGAGTTTGGTAGTAGAGTTAATACCTCTATCCAGATTAATATATCCGGATATATACTATGTTATGTGATATAATGTGACATAATGTTTTTATATCCGGATATAAATATATCCGGATTTAAATTTATATCCGCATTTATACTATGATAAAACTGGATTAATCCGGATATAAAAAATATATCCAGATTGAGGTATTAACTCTATTTGGTAGTTCTGGTAGTTTATTGTGTAGATTTGAATTAGTTTAGCTTTAGTTCATATTTGTGAGGCCATTTTTTATAGTAGGGTTCGATTTAGCCTCTCACAATGGACAAATATGTTTGTTTTAAAAAATATTGGACAACTACAATACAGAATATTTATTGCCCAGAATGTAGCAGAGGATACTGTTTTTATATCTATATTTGTTCTACACTTTATCTCTGATTGGTTGTCAATTATGAGCTTATTGATATTTTAATAATAGCTTTGAATATACAATACTATTGCATTTTTAGTATATATTATAGATAGTTTTGAATTCAGATAAATAAATATTGGGTATACAACTAAATACTGCATAATTATATTTATATCAGTATAATTTAAACATCATAGATTTTTAGATATATATAGTATAGAGTGAGAATATCTTTTTAAAAAATATATAACAATCCATTACAATTTTCTAATAATAATAAATAATGTCAGAATAGATATTAAAAATAAGGTATTTAATACCCTATACTACACAGACCTGTTTATAATAATCTGTATAATTTAGAAGTGTTTTTGACAGATAATAATTATACAAACTAATGTAGATATAAAGCTAAATGAGATGTGAACAGCTTATATTAAAAACTTAGATCAATTATACCAATGAATAATTACTAATTTTAGATTAAAGGTGCTCTCAATATAATTAGATAGCTAATAAGATCATGCATAAGTACTACGATTAATTGAAGCGATCCCTAGAGTAATTTTGTTGAAGTTTGACAAAAAAAAAGATAGCCTCAGCTTTTTTTTTTTTTACAATAATGTACCAGTTAAACTACTTTCCACTAGAGATAGAAAATGTGCATTTTATAATAATATGCATATTAATATGCACATTTTGTATGATATAATTTTTTTTGATTTTATATCTCCCAGAAAATATCAAATATTTTCCCTACTCTTCTTATTTTTATTTTTATCTATTTACTTTTTAGAATTTTTCAAAACTTCTTATTTCTATTTCTTAATGTTGTTTAGCATTATACACTTTGGCCTAAAATTAAATATATATTAATTTTTCTATATAAAATTTAAATGTGATGATTCTGAATCATACGCATTAATGCACATTAATATGCACAATTAAGAAATCATGCACATGCATAAAACCTATCTCTACTTTTCACCAATTAATTATTGAACTCTGTATATAATTTATGTACTTGAGAGAACCTTTAAATTATATGAATAAAAATTAAAATAAGAAATTAATTAATATGTATATTGATTGATATTGTTCAATTGATTAAATACATAAAAAAATACTTATGTAATTAAAATATAATGTGAAAACCTGGCATTATATAAGAGTTTGTAGACCAATTTCAATCTATCAAAGATTTTTAGAGCTGTTAATGCTTGTATAAATACTATATTGCTTTAAATCATTATTACTATAGCAATGCAATAAGGCCATGCAAAAGTAAATTTTTCATTTAACATTATATAGAATCTGAAAATTGGGTCAGTTGGTCGATTTTTTTTTTTTTTTAAATCTACTTTAAATTAATAGAATTATGTTTATATATTAAGGTTATACAAAGTTATTTTTTTTTTGCATAATAAGGAATTAGAAAATTGGGTTGGCTGTTGTTTTTTCTATTGGCCCTATCCGATAATTCTGGGATATTGGGTGATACCAGATAAAAATTGCAGAAAAAATAAATAGCAAAAATCGAATAATTGGCACAATTGAGATATAAAAAAAAAAAATTTTAGAAAAATTAAAAAATAGATCAGCAGGTAATGTTAAATAAAAAATTAATTTTGTATGATCTAATATTTAATGCAAAGCTTATCAATATTATTTACTACAACTTGAGTTATAGTCAAGTCATGCTCTAGCCATAACACAAGTCGTGGTTTCAATGATCATAATACTTATAGCTGATGCTGAGTTATAGCAACACCAATTTTTTGCTGAAAAATTTCTAAATTCCAAGTCAGAAATGCATCAATATAAAATTTAAATCCATATAAAATTTAAGATATGACTTTTATTGTGAATCCTTCGATTCACAATCTAAAAATTGCTTAGAAGTCATGGAACCAAGAATAATTTTTCTACCCTTATTTAGTTAAGGTTGAATTACCTAATTTGTATATTTCTATTTTACATATTGATGATCAAGAAAACAATCCTAGCCATGGCAAAAAAAATTTGGGTTATGTGACAATCTGCAGCAAATTAGCCAATAATGATTTTCAATTTAGTGTAACATTACACGATCAGAAATTCAAAATATTAACCATAGCTGCTGCAACAAATTTGGACTGGTAGATTATTAATTTTAATTGGCTATACTATATAAAAAATGCATGATAATAACTAATATTTTTATATCTTTTAGCAATGATTTCTCAATAGCTATTTGATTAATATTAATATATATTTTTTATTTTAATCCTACAAGCATGTAAATTGAAATAAAAAAAATTCTATTAAATTTGACCTGGTAAATATTGAGAAAAAGTCAACCAACTTTTTAAAAAAGCATTGTAAATCTTGAAAATCTTAAAAAAATAGCTACGATTATAATTTTTTAGTGTTTAAATGAAGATATCTCGATAATTACTGTGTCAAATTCAGTTAAAATTTTTTTATTTAAATTCTATATATTTGTAAAATTAAAATAAAAAAATTTTTATCAAATTTGATTAAGTAGTTGTTGAGAAAAATACTATGAGTTAAAAAAAAAAGTATATTTTTTCTTTTACAAGAGATATTAAACTTAGAACAAAAATATTTTAACAACTACCTGATCAAATTTTGATTCTAAATATTCATAGAATTAAAATACAAGAATTTTCATCGAGTTTGATCATATAGTTGTTGAGAAATAATTAATTATGTTTTAAAAAAAATCAAATGTATGTGTTACAACTTTAATTATTAAATTTTAAATAAATATTTCTCGATAATTATTTCATAAATTTGATAAAAAAAAATTATTTTAATTATTAAAGACTATAAAACTAAAATAAAAAAATTTTATTAAATTTGGTTTAGTAGTTATTGAAAAACTCTTGCTTATAGTGTAAATATAAAATTGTAGTTTTTTTTTTAATGAATTTATAAACTTTTTTAATGTTTAAATGAAAATTTCTCAATAACTACTAAACCAAATTTGATGAAATTCAAAGATTTGTAGAATTTAAATAAAAATTTTTTATCAAATCTGATAAAGTAATTATTGAGAAATATTTATTTAAAGTTTAACAATTAAGGTTGTAATATATATGTTTGAATTTTTTTAAAATATAATCAATTATTTCTCAACAACTACATAATCAAGCTTGATGAAAATTCTTTCATTTTAATTCTACGATTATTTAGAATTAAAATAAAAAAATTTTCATCGAATTTGATCAGGTAGTGGTTGAAACATCTTCATTCAAAGTTTAATATCTCTTGTAAAAAAAAAAAAATATATTTTTTTTTAACTCATAGTAATTATTTCTTAACAACTACTCAATTAAATTTGATGAAAATATTTTTTTTTTTTTTTTTTTGGTATTAAGATGAGGCCTTGCTTATATCTTTATTGAGTAATTTATATAAGTAATTACATAGAAACTATATAAAAACTAAATTTGTATAATAACAAGTATTTATAAATTACATGCAAGAATGGGAGCTCAGACTAAAAGCTAAAGCTAATTATCTGCGACCTAAACCTACTAGAGTGGTCAAGACTCACCTAGATTTTAATAGTAAGTATGTAGTTTGTAGAAGTACTATATTGTATTCATGCTATTGACTATTGGTTGTATTTTTGTATTGCTTGTCCTTCAGACGGGTAGTTGTTGTTGTCATCATGCTGTTGGTCTGTTAGACCACATGGGCAACTATATGTAAATCTTTTCTGTGGTCTTTTGCTTTGACTTTGTGTTTGTTTGTGTGTAGTTTGTTTGTCTTGATTAGGGATTCGTATATTGTTTTGCTTTTTCCAGTTTGCAAATCTTTCACAATATGGCTTTCAGATTTGCTCATAAGTCTCTGCAGATATATGTAGTAATGTTTGAATTATGATATCTGCTGTCTTTTTGTGTTGGATATTTACTGCTTGTAGCATTTGTAGCATGTGGGACAAAATAAGTCCTTTCATAGTAATAGGTAGTGCGTGTATTTGTGGGTTGAAAGAAAGAATGTTGTTGAAAGAAGTGTGAGATTCGATAAGACTTATAATTGCCCTCTGCTGAATTGGTGTTTGGTTACTGCAATGTTTGGTAATTATTTTTGAGATTGAAGAGTGAATGATTTGGCTAATTGTTTGTTGGTTGTAGTATATAAGCCAGTGCCTAGGTGAGTCTATAGTATTGCATGTGAAACAGGTGTTGGCTGAAAAGATTTTAGGCATAATTGTGTGGAAGTGATAGTAAGTTGGCAATTCATTAAGCAGGTTTTTAACTCTGAATGCTTTCATCTGGTTTAGCTTAGGAGATGTAATATTAGATGTAACTTTTAGATTAGCATTAAGGTAGAGCCAGGTTGAGCTCTAGTCGATTGTCTGGGTGTGACTCTCCTATTCAGTATTGCGTTTTTGTGAGAACCACCTTGCTATTGTATATGCTCTGCTGGTATTTTTGACTAGTTGTCTTGTGGGTTTTTCAATAAAGTGCCCTTTCTACTGGATAATGAAATTCGGGTTGTATATGTTGGTATGATTAAATTGGAGAATATGAGTTGTTGGTTCTTGGTGCTTTTTTGCCAAGGAGTTAGCCATGTTGTTAAATGAGTTGTTTGCATGTGCTTGGACTTTGTGAAGAAGAAGCTGGATATTAAAAGCCTTGATGGTATTAAGGAGTGTGTGCTATATAGGCCATTAGTCGAATTTAAAGTACTTAGAAGATTTGATAGAAGTACACAAAAGTTTATAATAATTGGATATGATTGATTGGAAGTCTGTATATATATCAACTTTGGCATTATGAGGTATTGTAGAAATAGCAGATAAGATTGTAACCAGCTTAGCTTTGTAAGAGGAGAGCCAATTAGAGATTTTGGCTAAGAAGTGGTTAATAATTTGATTATTATGTAGTTGCACCTAGTCTATTCTCATTGAATAGTTACTAGTACCTATATCAAATACCAAGCCATCTGTGTAGAAAGTAAATATATGTATATTATAGTTGCTAAAGAAGTATTGTGTTAGTCTTTGGCAGGCTTCCTCAGTATTAAAGAGAACTGGAGCTAAGGAGTCTATAATGTTGATATTAGATAGAGATGAGATAGTAATAAGGTGTTTGATTGCTGTAGAGTATATTAAATCGATATAGTTGGCATTGAGTTTGATCTGTTTGTTAGTTGTTCTCCTTCCTAGAAATTGTATAGATATTGTGCTGGATACTTTAATAGTACAGTAGTTAGTTAGACAATTGGAATTACGATCACAGCCAGAGGACCGATTCACTAACTCTTCCCGACGATCACTTGTACCAAATTTAAATAAAACAAAAATTCAATTTTCTCTTAATTTTATTAACTAAAGCTACCTTTTC
>CAJVPY010000241.1:0-30978 GCA_910591965.1 Dentiscutata erythropus | reverse complement strand
AAAGCTATTATATAATTAGGATTTTGAGATATCAATATATGTGTATACATACACATGGTGTACAAATAGCAATCGTCATAAAATAATTAAATAAAAGCTATAATTAATTTTCCCATAATCTCAAAATTATATTTTATAAAAAAAATTATCAAACTTATATATAAAAAATTTTTTTATTAATTTTTATTTGGTATACAAACCTTTTCACACTAGACCATAAATATAAATATAGAGAATTAAATTATATAAATATTGGGAATTGCTATTTTTAATCAGAGAAATTCACCAGGAGTGTTATATCTCAAAAATGTACTAAGTAAATATGATTAGGTACTCTAAGTAAAAATGTTCAGGACTTCACAAGAACTGAGATCAGGACCTTATATTAGCTCTATATTATTTTATATAAAAATAAAAAATTCTTAATTTCTAACTCTAACCCTATAAATAATTAGAAGAGATAATTTGCCCCCGGTTAAACAGTTATTTTCATAAATATTTGGTATTTTTTTTTTATTTATAAATTTTTTTTATTTAATATTAAAAAATTTAAAATTATTAATTTTAATTTGTATGTATAATCCAAATTATAAAGCGGTAAGAATGTTTTTGTTACTTTGTAAATTTTTAGAAAATTAAAATATTATTGTAATTCTTATTAACTTCCTGATAGGCCACTTATTGAGATCTGATTAATTCACTGACAATTATCTCATAGACACCACATTTTACTGCTAACAAGCTCATTTTACTGACAGCCTATTTTACTGAAGCTCATTTTTAAAACATCTTGTTAGTGAATGAGCTTCAGTAAAATAGACTGTTGGTAAAATGAACTTGTCGATAAATAATTGTTATGAAATGTGGTGTCTATAAAATGATTGTTAGTAAAATAATATGGATATCTTTTTATTAAGTTTTTTATTTAGATTAATAATTTAACTAGCAAGTATAACAATAATTATAATCAAAGATCTGAAAACAATGCATATACCTCTTATTAATTTATTATCTGCACTAATTTGTCTTTTATTCAAGCCAATATACAATGATTATTTTTTAATCGAAACACTAAAATATGTAAAATAATCTGTTTATTATTTAATTTCTAATTTACTTAATTGATAAATCCCTTTTTATTAAGTCATTCCTTTATAAACATAAAATATAGAAAGCCATTCAACAGTTTTGGCATTTTGTCATTTGAGATTTTAATTGATAAAAGTCAAAACTAGGTTTCAACTTTCGTCAGTACAAAATCTTGAGGTTTTGTCTAACAACTATAATACCTACTCAAATATTTCTTTAAAAGCATCACAAGATATTTTTAATTTTAGTTTATATATATTATTATCTTTATAAAGCTATTTTTAAAATTTTTAAAATATTCACATCTATTGCAGAGAACTCTTGAATAAGCTATAAAAACCTCGAACTTGTTGGATTTTTTACCAACAATTTCTATAACAGTATCATGAGATTTGTTTGTTGCATCCAAAGAATCTGGTGATAAGTCTGATAAGTTATAAGAAATCATTTTGTCGTTATTAAATTAAGAAATATTTTCTAAATTGGAGAAGGAGGATTTGGTTCTGTATTTTCTGTAACCTGGTTAGATGGTATAAAAAAAATCAAAAAAATCATAAAAAATGACAATAGTGACAAAGATGATATTTTTAAATAAAAAAATTGTACATTTTTTATCCAAGCTCTTAACTTATGCAATGATTTTGTAAATCAACCGATTTTGTACTTACTGGTTACAACAAGAATTTACAATGTATATTGTTAAGTTCATTATGCTTTATAATTTTTGTGTTATACGTATCTTTGACATATCGATAGAGAAATAACTTTCTTGCTAAATAAAGTAACCAATGTGCTAGGGATGGAAATGGTTTAAAACGGAATGTTTAAAAACATAATTGTTTGAAATGATGCTAGAATCCTTGTTCTGTCAGTTACGGTGACTTGGTTTCCAGTAATTACAAGAGTATTATTTTTGAGATGGAGGGTCTTGATTAATTCGGTAAGTGCAGATATGTTTTTAAATGATTTAATACATTCTGACGTAAGCATAATACGTAACAATGGGATAGTATTTATTTATTTAACTAATTCGTCAAAATACAATTTTACCGTTATCTCTTTTTAAAATATAAAATTATAAACAAATCATGCTTCGTGGGAGACCTCTATTAAAAGAAATTCGCTTGAACTTTACAAAAGTTACGGAAACTGCACCTCTCCAAAAGTGTAACTACTACGGAGAGGACTTTGTAGATTTAGTCACTTTATTAAAGGATCACTTATATAGATGCAAAAAGCTTCCAAGTATGAAAAATTTATTAAATAATGAACGGGTAAAAAAATTGCTACAGTTTATCAGAATTTAAGAATTCAAAAAGGAATTGAGATTGATAAATTAAAAGGTGTATAGAGGTCCAATCCGGATAAATTTGTATCCATTTATCTATATCTGAATTTATCCGGATATCCATTTACTATTGGTATCCAGATAATCTGACAAATATTCGGATAATTAACCGGATATCGATAGTAAAACGGATATTCGAAAAATTTCAGATCTGGATATCCAATAGATAACGATAAATGGATAAACGGATAATGGATAGGAACTCTAAAGGCGTACAAAAAAAAAATAAAAAAATTATATATATAATTATATAATAATGTAAGTTTATATAAAGTGTGCATTTTCATCCAAATTCAAATTTTATTTAATACACGCATAAAGCTTCAAATTCAAATTTTTTATGCTATTAATAAAAGGTACTTTGTTACGTCCACTACAAGCTTTTTTTCTCGTTCAAAATCTTTAATGTCATCTACTATTTTTTGAATAGGTTTAAAGTTCGATACAATACTTTCGAAGCCATTTTTTTTGTTTGGCAAATTATTTGACTTTTCAAAACAATCAAGCGGTTAGGCATAAATTAATAAATAAATTTATTTAAACATGGAAATATAATTAATAAATTCAATTATTTAATCAATTTGAAAAAAAATTTTCGCGCTTGTTCGTGTAACCATTTTTGGATTTATCTTAAGCTTCAGAATCGCTAAACAAAAGGCCATGTTATATTTAATATATATATATATAAGCAAGAAAGATAGACCAAAATACTTTTGATAACGGTGGTGCAAGATACATAGAAAAATCCAGTGGGTATATAAATGATGTTGAAGTGCCAGTAACTAATTTATCTTTTTTCTCTCTCGATTCCACCTCGTTTATCAAATTTATAAAGATCTAAAAAAATCACAATTTAAATTTGTAAATGGCCACAAAAATAGACAGCTAGAAAACATATCTGTAACCTCTTCTTTAAATCCTCAAATCTTCTATCAACAGTTTTTACTAAATATTGAACAATTAAATTATTTTATAAAAGATTATTCTGCTATAGTATGAATAAAAAAAATATAATAATACTGTTTTTCCAAAAAACCACAAATAAAGCTTTTTCTTAATTCTTTCCACCATGAACAAATCCATTTCCCGATATTCATTACCTTTCTATAGCTTTCGAAATGAAAAATTCTTCTAAATTATAAGACTCATATACAGATTTATTATATAGTGTATGTTAAGGTCTATTACATCTAAATAGTAAAAAATGCACAATTCAGTTAATTCGAAAAAAAAAAATTTCAAAACTTCTGAAAAGTCTGTTGGTTTTCCTTTTCTGTCACTATATGATAAGATGATAAAATAGTTAAAATCAATAACAATGTATAAAAGAATGAAAATATAAAGAGGCAATAGAAAATACTTACGGTGAGTAAAATAACCGAATTTTCAGTTGGTCAATAAGCCCACCTTTTATATTTAATTCCATAGGTTTTTCTTCGTAATACGTAAAGAATAATGAAGCTTTTTAGTCCATGAACACGAGAAGAATAAACTTTCTATATCAACTATTATATTTAAGATCGACCAAAGGATGATTCAGATTAGATCACTGCATTGTTAGCTCGTAAAGCACCTTATCGAGATGGATCGTTATTTATAAACTTTCATCTCTATAAAACGTGGAATGAGATTAAAAATAAAAATAAACCATTATAATAATTAAGATCTGGATTCTCTTACCTGAGCTCTTTTTTATATGTCAAACCCGGTTACGAAATTAAAATCCGTTTCAAACACTAGTTCATGTTAAAAGACAAAAGCACAACTAATCTCCTAATCTACTTAAAAAAAAAAAAAAAAAAAAAAAAAAAAGCTAAACTACGTATTTGAATATATATATTAATGTTCAAAAAAAGCAAGACCAAATAATTGCATTGAAAAAAAATAATAATGCTCTGACTATTATGAAAAAAAAATCACATTCTTAAAAGCGCTTCAACTAAAGGCCACCTGAAGGCTCGCCCCAGCCGGTTAGATCATGACATCCAGCCGTACCAGGAGCGGAGTGATATGCAAATATCACGAAGTGTATGGTTATATAGATGTGTGTCCGCAAAATCTTGCAATTAAATAAAAACATTGTAACAGATATTATATTAATTGATATTGCATATTATTAAATTGACTGCTATACCGTATAGGCACGTAATAACGCACATGGGCGTTATTTCGAAATTTCGATTTTTTTAAAAATGGCATATTTGACTCAAAATAACGCCCATGCGCGTCTCAAAACAACGCGCCCTTCCATACGTACCAGATTATCATTCAAGAAAGCAGTTGAAATTTTTTTTTCAAAATTAGCATAATGATTCGAATTATCGTGCATGCGCGTCCTAAATAACGCGTAGGGGCTCGAAATAACGCACCCCTACGCGTTATTAAGCGCCTATACGGTATGCCGAAGCTGGGCGGCGAAGCCGTCCACATGTGCAATATCTAGTTTATTTTAAAAATATCTAAACAGACACGCATGATATCTTCCATTGGGTTGATAAAAGTTTTCGCTAATGAATTTTTTTTCAGATCAAACTAATTTCTTAACGCCTGATTCGCCACATGAGATATAGTAATTGTCTATAACGTTCGGAGAATTGCAGCTGTAATGACTTATTGAGAAATTTTGCTAGTGAGTAAATAATATTTCGTGAAACTCGAAATATCAAAATTACGTCTTGTCAGTGTTTTCGGTAAAATTTTAGAAAATGAACTTCGGAAAGATACTTAATCAGTAACCTAATTTGATTTTGTTACGCTAAAATACAAATATGCATATGGCTAAAAATGAAAAATTATTGTTGTAGCTTTTGTATTACTCTGATGAACATTAAATGTCCTTCACTGCTCTGGAAATTAAAGTTTACATTTTATTAGCACATGATTTTTGTTTTTTTTTCTTTTTTCCTCTTTAAAACAAAAATGGATTCTGTGCAACTTCAAGATCTTAGTTTCTATTACCAATATGGTATCGAAGGCTTTTGATTATTATATGAGGGTAGCTGAGTTAGGAAATTGGGTTACGATGATTAGTTCAAGTAACTGTTACTTTTTTGGAATTAGGATAGAGAAAAACTACCAAGAAGCATTTGAATATAGTAAGAAATCTTCTGATTTGAATAATGTTATGGAAATAGTAATCTTGGTTTTTATTATCAATTATTGGTTTACAAAATATAGAGGTTATATGGAAACTAATAAACCGCCGGATAATATCAATCCTGAATAGAGTTAATACCTCAATCCAAATATATTTTTTATATTCGGATTAATCCGGTTTTATCATAGTATAAATCCGGATATAAATTTAAATCCGGATATATTTATATCCGGATATAAAAACATTATGTCACGTTATATCACATGACATAGTATATATCCGGATATATTAATCCGTATAGAGGTATTAACTCTAATCCTGAACTTAAGAGAATATTAAACGATGATTATCTTGGATTGATTATGATGAGTTCAGAGATATCGTTGAAAAGGGAGAAGGAGGATTCGCAACTGTATATAATGTAAAATGGCTTGATAAAATTAATGGTAGAATGGGAGATTTTGCATTTAAAGTGATTCATGATTCAAACAAAAATGAGCAAAAATTTATCCAAAAATTGAAAAATTATTGTGAAATTTGTTACAAGAATCCTTCGTTGAATGTGTTGGAGCATCAAGACTAATTATGGTGATTATATTGTTATGAAGCTTACAATAAAGGTTCGTTACAACAAAATCTTACACAAGTATCACAATTGGAATGGAAAGATAAACTGAATCTCCTGCACGGTATAGTATCAGATCTCGAGTCAATCCATTCGCAGGAACTCATTCACAAAGATTTACACAGCGGAAATATTTTGCAAGATTATTTGCATAGTGCAGATATTGTTGATCTTGAACTTTGTGGAAAAGTAAAGGAAGGAAAATTTTGTGGAATTCTACCATATATAGCACCAGAGGTTTTAGTGGGCCAACCGAATACTCAAGTGTCAGATATTTACAGTCTTGGAGTTATTATGACAGAGATTTCAACTGGACAAAGAGCATCTGATGGAATTCTATTTGATGATTATCTCATATCAAGAATTATCAGTAGATCAAAGCCTAAATGTTTGGGGCCAGATTGTTATGTTGAGTTAGTTATGAAATTTATGGACAAAGAGCTTAATAAACGACCTACTGCCACAGAATTATTGAAATAATCACTCAATGGTTAGTTCAAATGGATCAGGGTGATGATAATGAAATCAAAAAACAAATTTTTGAAGCAAATAAGAATAAACTAGGGCCAATTAAACAAATTCATTTACAAGACGTGTACACTAGTAAGATATATGATACTAAAAAATTTTTAGAATATGGTAGTCAACAAGTTAGTGCACTAGTAATCCCGAGCAATTTCTTAAATTTATATTAAAATTAGGAAGGTGCAATTATAGTAATTTTTTTCAGTTATTAAAATTCTACAATAGCTAATTCCATTATATTACAAAAATAATTAATTTCTTTCAGATTATTATTTTTAAACCGATTTATCTTTTTTTGTATCGAAATCTATTTCAAAAATTCTTTAAAATCAGTACTTCTATTCATGATATAATGAAATATGTTTAAAAAGCCAAATAGTTAAAAGACGATGACTGTGCTCAAGTTTTTTGGGTTACGGGTTAACTTCCCTAAATCCATTTTCTGAAATACCAAATCATCGAAGCCACAATATTGACAATCCATATTACTTCATTTTACTAACAAGACATAATTTTGATATCTTATTTTTCCGAAATTTCATCCAATATGTTATTTAATTTCAACTACCTTTTCTCTGAACATTAAAAACTAGAGACTATTATATTTCATTAGATTATCGGGAATTAGTTTGTCGGAGAAATGGACTGTCAGAACTATGTCTTGTCTGAAGATAAGATTATCGAGTCTTAAGGGAAAGTTGATTTTGTAAGTAAAAGTAGTTTAGGATTTTGCTAATATACTTTATCTGGTATTTTTAAAGATCTATTTATAAGATTGTTACTAGTTATTATTGTTAAAACATAGCAAGTATAATACAGTAATACAGCCGTACCCCTCTAAGTGCACGCCTCGGGACCATAATAAAAAAAGGCAAAATGTGCATTAGAGAAAGTGTGCATTTAAAGGAGTTAAAATTTATAATATTTGTTATTATTTGGGACAAAAGAGGTGTGCACTTAGAGGAGTTTTTCATATACCGTGCACTTAGGGGTGGACAGTAGTTTTTAGAATGATTAATTACGTAATAAAATATAATACAGTTGATACTTTTAATTATTAGCGAAAAATGGTTCTTATGACTTAAATGCATATTTTGTCTATATGCATAAAAAGTCTCTGACGGATAGTATGCAATTAGACAATGCCGACTGTAGTATAATTACATAAAGGCTCTTAAACTTGGATTTTATATTTAGAATTGCAGCGATTCCCCAATAATTATGAGTCCACATCTTTTTGCAAAGCGCTATAAATTAATCTTTCTATACCTGTTTCAACAATTTTGTATTATTCAGAAAGCTTATCCTATTCAACCACTTTGATGTACCAACTTAGTAAACATTTTTTTCGGATGCAAAAATCTGGAACAGGTTATGTCAAACTCCAATTTAAAACTTAATATTTAGATTGCAAATATTAATAACGATATTATTAAATTATTCTGGCTTATATCGAAATAAAATTCAAGCACGTTTTAGAATTCTACCAAAACCTACATGCATTCGAAATTAATCTAAGTCGTTTCGAATTCTGTCCGACATATATAAATCGTATACATGGTTAAAAACAGATACACAAGAAATTGCGAACAGCTTTTTATTTAACACATAGAATAAGGTTATAAATTTTGATCACATATGTACTGTACGTATTCTATACTACTGTATTATATTTTCGTATTAAAGAAAACCAATAAAATTTTATTTCTTTGACATAGTATGAATTAGCGCTTGCTGCTCGTTTGATAACGACATAAACTATATGTCATATTCAATATGAATACACATTTTTACACCAGACTTCTTAATGTACAGACTCTTGTGTGCTGTTTTTTTTTTGAACTTAGTACTCATTGATATACTATTTCAGTTAATTTTCCAATTAGTCTTTCAGCATTAGCTTTTTAGCTATGTAGACGAACGTGTGTGGCATTTACTAGACTATTTGATGCCATTCTAGATTTCCTAGCGCATCAAATAGCACATTTGAATTGCTCTAATTGATCGCACTTGGTTACAGATATCACATTGTAGTAATTTATTACATTCTCTAGCTATTTCTGACACATTTCGTTGGTTTCGTTCATTCAAAAAGAAAAAAATTTGGGTATCTATATAGACATTTTCCCTCATCATTTCATTTCTCTCTCCCTTTTTTATTTTTTCCCTCATTGTTATTCCTTTTCTTTCCTTCTGGTCGATTCAAAATCTCTCAATTTGCTGACCGTGAAATAATCAGATTGCTTATTAGTAAGTCAACTTGGTCTAAATCGATAGAACTTAATTTACTGGTAACGCAAAGAAGTGTGGGGTGAAGGAAGCTTAACATGAAACCAGAAAACAACTCTTTCAGGCTGCAGCAAAGAAAAAACACACTTAACCAGAACGAAAATTTTTTCGTAATATTCTGTATATCCATGATCACGTGAATCAATGATGTCATTCTCTCTCAGGCTCCTGTGACTGTGGCGCTCGATTTTATACAATGTTTCACGACATTGAACAACGGTTATAATATATGTTGACAAAAGTCAACAGTTCGAAAAACCAGACTAAGCACCGATCCAACCGAACCATACAGGGCACCGGGCACTAACCACCTGCATGTAACACAATCAGCCAATCAATACGATCTGCATCCAAACCGAATCATACGGGGCACCGGGCACTAACCACCTGCATGAAACACAATAAGCCAATCAATACAATCTACAAGCCAGCGCCGCACACGGGCAATACAAGCCACTCCGATAGCCAATTAACGTTACGCAGACGACCCATCGGCCACTACCACACAGGTTCCAGCAAAAAAGACACATACCACCCAAACTATATATAAACACGCTTCTCCCAACTCTAACCAACTTCATCTCACAAGCATCAAAATCAGTTTTTCGGCCCCGCCCTATCCCTCCACAAATGTAATCACATGATTTGCCGTTCGAACAGCCGGCCTGCTTCAGCAGGCGGGAAACCACCGGCTAAATAATTAGGCTAGGATCGCCTATTTAATTTCTATCTGGTCTGTTACGATAACTCCCAGCGCAATTATTATTGCTATCTTTTTGGGATATTCATCGTTTTAGTTCCTATCACTCTTATTCATCTCACATCTATCTCTAATAAAATTATATCTGGCTCTTATCGCAGCCAGCATTACTCCAAATACATGAGGCATGTGTCTATGTTTTTCGATTAAATTATCGATACTTCAATAATAATAATAGTACGTACGTACGTACGTACTGTACTAAATTTGTTGACCCCTTTAAAATGATTAATTTACCAAATGAATGTTTTTTTAAAATATTTAATAACTTCCAAGTTGATTATCGAAGCTTATTTTCATGTCTCCTTGTAAACCGTCAATGGTGTAGAATTATTGTACCAATATTATGGAGCGGACCAACAATCGATATAAAGGATAAAAGACTTATAAGAATGTATCTTTTAACATTAAATACTGAAGAACAAGCTTTATTAATCCCATTTAGAGTTATTCTTCCAAAATATTCAAGACCATTATTTGAATACTCAAGTTATACCACAAGCGTTGGTTGTATGTTTACCGGGATCAAAGATTGGTTTAATGATGAAGAATATGGAATGGATAGATCTCATAATTCAGATTTTAAAAACAAAGTAATAGATGATGATGATGAGCTAGTGAATGTCATTAAATGTTCTTTGATTGCAATGTTTCTAAGAACAAGTAAAAAGCTTCAAAGTTTAATGACTTGTGGAAAAATTAATAAAATGGTATTGAAAGTCTTTGTATAAATACCTCTATTACCCATCTAAGCTTAGACTACAATAATCTTGATTCAGAAGAAGTAAAACTATTAATGAAGGCTATTTGCGAAAATACAACATCGACTTATTTATTTGTTTTTGATAATTTTGGACCTAAAGATGCGGAAATATTAGCAGATGCTCTTTGCAAAAACATTACTTTGACTTTTTTAACAAGCCGTAATAATATTGGTAATAAAGGAGGAAAAGCATTTGCAGAAGTTCTTCATAAAAACAATACTTTAACTTATGTCGAACTTTCTGGTAATGAGATTGGGTTTAAAAGAGGGAAAGCACTCGGAGAGGCTCTTTATAAAAATACTGCTTTGACCACTTTAAGACTTTCTATTAATGAGATTGGTTTTGAAGGAGGAAAAGCAATCTCAGAGGCTCTTTGTAAAAACACTACTTTGACTTTCCTATTCCTTTTTTATAACCAAATTGGTCCCATGGCAAGGAAGGCATTGGCAGAAGCACTCTGTATAAATACTACATTGACTGAATTAGATATTAGTGATAATAAAATTGGTTTTGAAGGGGAAAAAGCGTTCACTGAGACAGTCTACATAAACACTACTCTAACCTTCTTAGATATTTCTCAAAATTATCTTAATTTTAAGGGAGATAAAGCATTCGCAGAAGCTCTTTGCAAAAATGCCACTCTAACTTCTCTCAATATATCTTATAGTAATCTTAATTTTGAAGATGGTAAAGCGCTTGCAAAGGCTCTTTACACAAATACCACCCTAACTTCTTTAAATATTTCTCACAATGATTTTAATTTTGAAGGAGGGAAAGCATTTGCAGAGGCAGTTTGCGTAAACAATTCTTTAACCACTCTGAATATTTCTTACAATAATCTAGGAGGGAAAGCAGGGAAAGCATTTGTAGAGGTGCTTTGTGTAAACAATTCTTTAACTACTCTGAATATTTCTTACAATAATCTAGGAGGGAAAGCATTTGCAGAGGCGCTTTGCGTAAACAATTCTTTAACTACTCTGAATATTTCTTACAATAATATTAATTTTGGAGGAGGTAAAGCGCTTGCAAAAGCCCTTAGTACAAATACTACCCTAACTTCTTTAGATATTTCTCACAATAAGCTTAATTTTGAAGGAGGTAAAGCGCTTGCAAAAGCCCTTAGTACAAATACTACCCTAGCTTCTCTAGATATTTCTTACAATAATCTTAAATTTGAAGGGGGAGAAGCATTCGCAAAAGCACTTTGTATTAACACTGCTCTAACTTCCCTAAATATTTCTCACAATAATCTCAATTTCGAAGCCGGAAAAGCCTTAGCAGAGGCGCTCTGTAAAAATTTTACATTAGCCACTTTAAATGTTTGTGGTAATAAATTTAAATGCGAGAATTTAAGAACTCTGAAAAATTTTTTTTTGCATTAAATGTACTTAGTTTTCAAGAAAATAAATATTATCAGCATCTCAACTTTTATAACAAATAAAGATATTGACTTATTAAGATATATTAAAGGAAAAAATTTTGTTAAGATGCTAAAAATAGCAATAAAGCTATTTAATAATTATTAATTTTTTGCAATTAATATAAAATTTCGGTTTATTAATGTTTAATTTATTTAATGACTTTAAAATGAACTAATAATTTTGACAGCATAATGATGGATAAATTAATACAGTCAGGCCTCTCTAGGTGCTAGCCAAAATATATACTTGACCTCCATAAACGCACCTTTTCTTATTATTCTCTATATGCACATTATTTAAGTATAGCCCAAGAGCGTGCACTTAGAAAGGTCTGATTTATTTAGCAACGTGTTAGATTGTATTTGATAATTTAGGTTATCTACACTATCACATGTGCTATATAGAATATATCTTAAAACATCTTCTAGTTTTCTGAATTAGTTGGACTTTTTAGAAGTGGGTTAAAGATTTATCTATGTAGTAAATTTTTGTTAGTTAAATATGTTTATAATTCTTATTTATCTATCTATATGATTTATAAATTTAAAGATTAGTCTTATTAAAGTTTGAATTTTTTATTTGGTGTAAATTACTTTTCTGATTAATTGCGATTTATTTTTTCAGTACACTGATTACTCGTGTTGAATAGTAAGTTTAATTTCAAATCGATTCTTATAGTTTGTTGATTTGAATCAATCTAAATTAGAATACAAGCTATTAATATAACTTGTAAATATTGACAGCTTTTTGTTTATGCATTCGACTTTTTTATAGAAGAAAAATTCAGAAACATGTGGCATTTGTTATATTAACGTTAAGTCTATCTTGATAGTAAGCAGATGTGATGACAAAATAAATCAAAGTTGATATTAACTCATACTTTTGACTTATCTACTCTTATAAATATAATCTTATAATAATTAATTTAACATGATTTCAATAAACTTAAAAACAATTATTTAAATAGTAAGCTTTTTATATGCACTTAAACCATGCATACTTGCCTATATATACTTTATTTACATTTTAAAGTATTACATCTATTATAAATTAGGATCTATCTGTTAAAAATTAATGGATATGGATATCTGCATTTAATAATATTTGTAAATAATTCACAGGAAACTCAAAAATGTTTAACTGGGTGAACTCTGGAATTATTACTGGTATAGAAAGATAGGTAAATAGTTAGATGTCGTAATAAAAAAAAAGAAACTAACTAATTCAGAATGTCGTAATTAGTAATAGTAAGTAACCTTAATTCAGAATGTTGTAACTTTAATAAGTAACTTTAATCCAGAATGTCATATGTAAATAGATAGTGTTAGAATAGTCATTGTTATATTCTAAATATTTTCCAATATTCTGATTATGTTTTTCTTGGATTTTTTATGGATGTGGCTAATCAGAACAGTAATGTTCATTCCTACACTCTGATCATAATTTTTTTAGATACGACCAATCCAAAACTGTAAAGTTTACAAACCCAAAATTCTCACACTTAATCACATTTTCTAGACACATAATAGACCAAATTAAATTATATAGAATATAATAATGAAGCAACGTAATATGTTAGCTTTATTCAGTATACAAAATTATGTGATGTGATCTGTTTACTATTTCATATATAATAATGCTAGAACTATGACATTTATTATGCTAATGAATGTATATTAATGTCATTTATCCCATGTCTCCTAATGGTTGTCTGTGATACTATATACTGATATTTCATGCAGCTAATTGTTTGTGAAAATATTAATAATTATTCAACAGTCTTCGTCATATTATACAGTTCCTATAAATTTTTAATAAAATATTTACCTTTAAAATTGTTTTATATGCAATCAGCATTTTAATTATATAAAAGCAAATTTTATTTATTTATTTTTTTTTAACATAAAATACTGCATTATTATTGCTGTTTATAATTTCAATATTATGCTTTTAAAAATTGCTATTTTTATTTTACAAATTTTTATCACTAGTTTGAATAATAATTCTACTAAAGAAATTTATTATATAGTTATTTCGAATGAATAATATGTATAAAAAAGTATTAATAAAAATTGAATATAACATTCATAAAATGACAATTATTAAAAATAAATCATTGATTTTGAAATTCTTCTTAAATTTTTTAATTCTTGTGCTGAAATTTTATTGGTATTAACATTGACATGTGATCCTGTAATTTCAGCAGGTATAGTAGAAGAAACTTGATTTATTTTGTTTGAATTTCTTAATGGCTCAATAGTATTAATTATAGATGTTCAATAGTGCTGATTAAAGTTTTTATTGTATTAATTTGTTAATGCTTATTAACGTTTTATATGCATGTACTTCTTGTATACTTTTATGATCTGTGAAGTTCATAATTGCATCTTCTAGTATATAAGCATCTTGAAGTATCTGAGCTGCAGTTTTCCTTCCAGTATGGTTTGTTAAAATTCCTTCAAAAAGCTTTACTTTAATTTTTTGACCAATTTCTTTCATAAAATTTCCAACCCTATTTATACCACAATAATCTTTAGAATACCAAATACTAATATCCTGCCAATTCAGATTTAAATGCAGATAAAAATTGCTAGAAGCATCAGAAGGATGTTTAGAAATATATTTTATAAAGTCACTAACAGATCTAATAGTACCAGGTAGATCAGAATTTGATATGTATTGCCACCTTGAATTCCTCATTGATTATTTTTGCTGCGGAATTGATAAAATAAAAGGCTATTATCTAATTGAATCTGAAACTGATTGATTTGAAGTGTATAATGTTTTTCACCACAGCATGCAAAAATTGTTGCATTACAAAAAAATATTTTATACAATAAACCTTGAGACAGTTTAGAATTTAAGAATTCATCATCTAGAATTTCTTTTACTTGTTGAGCTGTTAATGCCATTGATCCTTCCTTTTCACCTAGCTCTTTCTCTTGTAAATCTTTCATTGTACCATTTAAAATATTATGTAAATTTGGAAATTGATATTTGTCATATAAGTTAAACCTACAAATTGCTCTATTTTTACTAATGTATCTATTAATTCCATTAACAACTTGCTTAATAGTTAAAGCCTTATATTCATTACCATCTTTTTTGTTATTTGTGCAATATATTCACATAATTGTTGTTTAATAAGATGAAGATTTTCAATTGATTCAAAGTGGTGTAATATAATTATACTGGGTAACAAAATTCTTCAAACTTCTTTATCCAGTTTTGTATAGCCTTTTCTGTGTTGTAAACTGCAGCTTTTTTTCTATAAAAATTTAGTTTTTGTTCTAGATTAGGCTTTGGCATATTTGTATTTGAAGTTGTACTTTCTTCAGAAATACTTTCTGGAATATAATTATGTTTTAGTAAAAATAGAAACTGGGGTGTTGTGAAAGTTTTTCTTTTTTTGCCGTTGGTTTGGTATTTTTAAAAAAGAAAATTGAAAAAAGAAAATATCAGTGGGAAAATCACAGACATTAGGATCCAAGGGATAAAACAGATATTTAATATCAGCCTCGATATTATACATCATCATAGAGAACAATCATTTATTATGTATCAGTGCAGCTATACTGTGCTGATGCATGATAAATGATTGCTCCCATGATAATACATAATCAAGGTTGACATTAAATATCTATTACTTATTCTATAGATCACAATTTATTTATCTAATAAAAGCAAACATAATTTTGATTGTAACCAATACTGCAATATACATTGTTTTATGTGTGATACTGAAATATGTAGTTTTATATTATACTACTAACTAATAAGCTAATGCTAATGTTAATAAGAATTACTGTATCGCACTGCTTAGAGTACCCGAGGTCTTATTCAAGAACATTATTTTTAAAATTAAATAGTACTGGGTACTATTCACGAATCTGGCAATTTCATTGATGGAGATGGGGTGTACTTTATGTGGTAGGATATTATTTGAGGGGAATACTATAAGCAGTGTGATACAGTACAATATTTTGATAACATTTATCATGCAAATAATCAATAATGTTGTAATAGAATGAAATAAGATATGCATCAAAATTTGTGTATATAATAATCTATATAAAAATAGTGTAATAGTTTAAAGATATGATAACATTATAATGTGATGACATTTTTATGTAGATGATGTATATTATATCAGAAATGCAAACTTTTAAGAATTTACAAACAACCACTTAAATTAGCTAAAATGTACTAACTTTGAATTAGATTATATAGAATAGATATATATTTATATATAAAATTTCAATTATAAAAGAATAAAAGCTTAGATAAAGAAATCTACTATTTGCTAATAAAGTTCATGAACCCTTGCTCTAAAAGTTTTGATCTTAAAACTTCTTCAGAAGGCTTTATAATTTTTGTTTTTAACTTTTTGACATTTGAATAACATGATATATTATTGGTTTTGAAGTATAACTTGACTGAACTGACAGATATCCTAATTGTATAACCCATAGTCAATTTTATAGTTCAGTTATCCAGATAACCTAACAGTTAACCAGTTACAATTAAAAATAATATACATTTAATACTGTCTAATTGTATACTGTCTAAATGCATATACTCTAAATGTATAAAAAATTTTGACTTTTAATTATTAATACAAACATATATTGCCTATATGCATAGAAAGTCTTTAACAAATAGTATTAATTAGATAGTGCCAACTGTGGTATAATTACATAAAGTTTCTTAAACTAGATTTTATATTTAGAATCATAGTAATTCTTCTAATAATTATGAGTTCACATCTTTTAGCAAAGCACTATAAAGTAATTCCTTTATTTCTGTTTCAACAATTTTGTATTATTTAGAAAGCTTATTCCTACTTAACCACTTTGATATACCAACTTAGTAAACATTTTTGGATGCAAAAATTTGGAACAGGTTAAATTATATTCCAATTTCAAACTTAATATTTAGATTACAAATATTAATAACAATATTATTAAATTATTCTAGCATATATTGAAATAAAATTTAAGTGTATTTTAGAATTATACCAAAACCTATATGCATTTGAAATTGATCTAAATCAGTTTGAATTCTGTTTTGATTAATGATGCCTGATGAATGATGAAATAGTTTCATCTAGACGAATGATAAAACCATTTTGTCAGGTAATAATAAAACTTGTAACAAATGATGAAACTCATAATGAATAATGAAACTCATGACAAATAATGAAACTCATGATGAATAATAAATGACAAAATGCATAATGAATCATAAATTTTATGAAATATAGCATTAAGCATAGTAAATATATAAGGAAAAATAAAAATGTGATTTTCTTTTAGAAATCATATGAAATTTTGATATTTAATATTACTCTGGTTTCTATTTTTATCTAATATTTTTTGATGATTTGCATTAATTATCTAGATATTTCTAGTAGTTTATGAAGAAAACTATGTAGCTAAAAATCAATTCTATATAGTCTTAACTTTTGTAGTATTAACACTTGTGATAATTGATGCTAATATTGATATTTACAAATAATAGAGGAAATACGCATTTTATAATAACATGTGCAAGATATCGCATGATATAATTTTTGGAATTTATATTTTCTCTTCAGAAAATATTAAATACATACTCAAATTTTTACTTAATCTTGCTTTTCTTTTATGTTTATACATTTTCTTTTCAGAGTTTTTGAGACTTTTGCATCAGTATCCTTAATTTCATCTGACAATATGCTTCTTGGCCAGCATTATAATGATGGCTTATATTATGTATCAAAATAGGTACTATATTTTCATATGATATAATAATGAAATAACAGTAATTTTGAATATTTTAAGATTCAGAGTACCTGGAGGTTGTTATAAAAAAGCTTATCAAAAGAAGGTTAGCTCTACTTTTATATTTTATTAGCCAAATTAATTTCATCAGGAGTTTTGTTAATTGTCAATTGTCAGTAGTTTTATCAATTTTTAGGAGTTTTATCAATTATTAAAAGTTTCATCAATCGTTAGTAGTTTTGTCAATCATCAAGGTTTTGTCTGACAAAACTATTGATAAAACCATTTTATCACTGTGAAAATAGTTTCATCAGACATTATTAATTGGGGTTTTTTTGATAAATTAGATAGAATTTAAATAATTAGAACTAGGAAAGATAGTGTGAGTTTAAAATATTTAAAAACTATTAGATTGTATTTGATAATTTTAGATATATCTACACAATATGTTGCTATATAGAATAGATCTTAAAACATCTTTTAGTTGTCAGAAATTGTTGGACTTTTTAAATGTGAGTTAAAAATTATTTTATCAGAAAGTTGAATCAAACACAACTCTAAACCTGCTAAACAGCAATATTAAATAAGTACTTAAATTTAATATTATCAAAGTACTTTAAATTTTAAATTATATTAAAGTTATATATTTAATTTTTAAATATTTTTTAAGTACTTTAAATAAGTGCTTATAATTATATACTAACATACCTTAGGCCCAATAAGCATTTATCAAGTATTTAGCAAATACTTAACAAGTATTTTTTAAATACTTTAACAAACTTTGTGATGTTATTATTTATCTATATAATAAATTAGCTAGTAAAATATATTTGTAAATCTTATTTATTTTAGAAAATAATAATTTCAGTTTATTAAAGTTTACAATTTATTATCATTATTGTTAGAATTTTTATTTGGTACAAATTATTTTACTGATTAATATGCCAATAACATATTCAAAAAATTGTGATTTAATTTTTTTCAATATACTAATTATTTGTGTCGAATAGTAAGCTTAATTGAAGTTTCAAATTGATCCATATAATTAGTCGATTTAAATCAATTAAAGTTGAATACAAACATATTTAATATTAACTTGCAAATAGTATTCAAATTTTTTATAGAAGAAGAAATTCAGAAATTATGTGGCATAGAGTTAATACCTCAATCTGGATATATTTTTTATATCCAGATTAATTCAGTTTTATTGTAAGCCCTAAAATTTGAATTACTTACTGCAGCTCTGTGTGACCCACCAACACAGAATCAAGTGCAATTTATTATGTTTACTTTAATATATCAAACATATTAAATATATTAAATATATTAAACATATCAAATATATCTAATATATTAAATATATTGAATATATCAAATTTATCGAACTTGTTGTAATACCCAAATTTTTTATTATAAATAAAGACAGTGAAGGCCCTAAGAACAATAAATTCTATTTGCTTACAACTACTGTTTTCTAATAAAAATTATCTAATTGACCCAATTGATCTATAAAAACTATAAGTATTTAAATAAACCTGCTCTAACTAACTATCCTTTTATCCTGATTAATCACTAAGTGGCATAGTGAAAGATCTTCATTCGTTAATTAACTTGCTTATATAACTTTGAAGAAGATTGTTTTCAGTTGATTCTCGATGAGCTGAGAACTGCCGTGGTTGTTTCCAACCTTTTCAGCATACTGTGGACAGTTGTGGTTGTTTTTCAGTTTTCCCAATAGACTATGGAATCTGTGGTTTGTTGGTTCTGGTTTCAAGCTCAAGTTGTAGTTTTGTTAGCAAGATTGTAGATTGACAATACAAGTGTTATTGCAACATAAATCAGTTTTAATATAAGCTTAAAGAAGAATACCGTACTTACGTATATTCAAAATCATCCTCACCCAAATCTAAACATCTTATTTCGACTAAGCCAAATATAGATTATACAAAGCATCTATTTGATTAGGCTACACAAAGTTGATTTTTTATTTTGCATTACATGGATTTCAAAATTAGTAACAGACAGATGATTTTTTTTTTTAATTTTTTTTTTTAATTTAATTTACTGCAAATAGAATAATGATTACATTTAAGGTTATATTTGCACAATAAGAAATCAAAAAATTGGGCTAGCAGTCATATTTTCTGTCAGTCCTATCAGATAATTACAGAAAATTAAAGTCTTATTAGGTGATACTGGATAAAAATAGCAGAAAAAATAGATGTCAAAAATTGAACAATTGGCATAATTGGGATCTAAAAAAAAATTGAAAAAATTGAAAAAATGAGACAGCAGATAATTCAAAATAGAAAATCAACTTTGTGTGGTTTTAAAAACTGACTTGCTATTTTAGGTTGGCAATATATATCTAGATTAATCTAGTTTTATCATAGATAAATTTGGATATAAATTTAAATCCAGTGTTATCTTTGCTAAATCTTTCCCAGTAGCACCAATAAATTTTTATAAATTGACCAATTAGATTTTAAGATCAGGTGTAATATAAAAATCATGTGTTTTTTTAAAAAATTTTAAAAAATAGCAAATAACTCAAAATTTTATATATGAAGTTACTTAATATACAATAGCAAAAAAAAATTCCTTGCTAAATTTTGATCATAAGATTATAAACTAACTATAATTTAATGGTTTGTTATTTTAAAAATTGTTGTTTTGATCAAAACTGATTGGCGTTGATCAGTAAAAATCTGTTAGTGCTACTGGGGTAGTCCTTTTGCTAATAAACCCTAATGTTTCTTGAGTTATAAGTTAATTTAGATCATGAGAGTACTGTGCTGAAAATGCCAGATCTGCTATTTTCTGTCATATTAGCCACTTTTTGCATAAGAGAAAATTAATCATTAATGGTATAAATGTTATATATTTTTATTAGTAGATAGTTTATTATATATATGGGTGATATTTGCTCCACTTTGCAGACATGCTTACTATAGAATTTTATTATTCATATATATATCTTTAATAAAAGACACTCTTTATTTTGATTTTATAAACATTACATACACATACTCTTTCGTATTGCCAAATCACTAAACCAAAACCCTCTTGCTAAACTATATACTTACAACTTTAATAAACCACTACATGGTTTTGTGCTCTGTGTTCACGTGACTTCCTGTTATTAGTTAATCCGTTAACCTTGTTCTTGAAAGGTATTACAAGGTTAACACAGATATATTTAAATCTGGATTTAAAACATTATATCACATTATATCACATGACATAGTATTTATTAGGAAGAATAAATCCAGATAAAGGTATTAATAGTGATACAGGAGAATTATTTCCACAATTGTGGAAATGATTTCTCAATTGTGGATTCCACAATGATGTGGAAATGATTGTTAACAATTTTAGAAACTCCACACTTGCACAAGTGTGGAATTGTCGCATTGATGATAATTAATAATTTTAGTAATTTTACAATTCCGAATCATGTGAATTATGAATTGCTGATTTTATAAATTATGCAGAAGTTACATTATTGATATATTTAAATCCTGTCTCAATTTTTACTCTTGCACTATTAAGATAATTTAGAGCACTTTCAAGCAAAAATATCAGTCATTCCTCTGAGCTGATATCCATTGTCTAACCATTGTTGATAGTGCATCTCATAGATCGCTCATGAGTGTTTCATGGTTTGTCTCATGCTGCTAGAGAACAATTAGAACAATTATAATATGCAGTGGTAAATATATATTAATACATATCAGTACCAGGCATTTCATGCTAATCTTTTTAGTTTGTTTTTTTAATGGCATTTGAAAAATAATAATTTTCTAACCACAACGGTTAGAAAATTATTATTTATTAAATGCCATTAAAAAAAAAAATCTAGTGTAAAAAATTGCCTGGTACTGATATATATCAATATATATTTACTACTGCATATTATAATTGTTCTAATTGTTCTCAATGCAGCATGAGACGAACCATGAAACACTCATGAGCGATTTATGAGATGCACTATTAACAATGATCATTCAATGGATAATAGCTCAGAGGAAAGGCTGATATTTTTGCTTGAAAGCACCTTTAAGAGATGGAACACATGGCTTGCTACATCAAAGAAAAATATCACTATATCAGGAGTTATGTTGTATAAAAAATATGATAATAAAATAATACTTATATTTAATATATAATTGCACAAGAGTAAAAATTGAGACAAGGATTTACAGTATACCAAAAGTGTAACTTCTGCATGATTTATAAAATTGGCAATTCACAATTCACATGATTTAGAATTGTAAAAGTATATACTAAAATTATTAATGATCATCAATGTAACAATTCCACACTTGTGCAAGTGTGGAGTTTCTAAAATTGTTAACAATCATTTCCACATCATTGTGGAGTCATTCCACAATTGAGGAATCATTTCCACAATCGTGGAAATAATTCCCCAACATCACTAGGCATTAACTCTAATATGGCATTTGCTATTGTCATGGAATCTGTGACAATGAAAGATGGGGCGTAGAAGTTATTTTTTATTTATTTTATTTATTGTAGAAATTATGAATCATATATTAGAAATCAGAGAGCTTAAAGGACTTGTTATTGTGATCAATATTTAGAAACAATTATTGTAGTAAATATTTATAGCAATAGTTGTGAGTAATGTTTATTGTAGCGGTTGTAGGTAATATTTGGGATATAAATTAAGAGCAATGTTTATAGAAGGCTTCCCTAAACCCGGGTTGTTAACAACCCGTATCTAAGCATTGGAAGCCATGCTGGGAATTAAAAAATCTTATAAAATGTAAGTGCAGTAATACATAGGCAGTAAAAATGTATTTAAAGGCACCCAAATTTCGTTAATAAAGTTCTCTCAGACTTCGATGTCATTAATAAATGAAGTAAAGATTAGGAATCGAATTCTCACTTGTTTAAATAACTGTTGAATAATATTGTTATACATTTTTATTTTTTCTTTATTTTATTATTGTTATCTTAGAATTACCTTTAATTATTATCTAAATACCGATCTATATCTATAATATTTTATCGTTATTGACTATAAATGACCTTATTGTCTAATACCTGTTTGCCCTTTTTCTTAGTATAGACACATCTCATTGTTTTCTAATCGTTATTATAATCTGACGCCATACTTAAATTACCCTTTTTGAATATCTTTAAATTACGTGCATAACCCTAATCAGAACTAAGTTAACAAGAACCCAATTCTGATCTATGTGAATTGAGACATTACTTCACATGCCCAAGCCCTAACGAATGATATTTATAAGTCATCCCAGTTTACTATTGGAGCTAAATCGCACTATATATTACCACTGCTCTCCCAAACAATAATAATACTATAATAATGTTAAATCTATTTTGATAGTAAACAGATGTGATAACATAAAATAAACCAAAGCTTATATTACTCATACTTTTGATTTATTACTCTTATAAATCTACTCTTATAATAATCATTTACATAATTATACAATATAATTATCTACTTCAATAGACTAAAAAAATAATTAGCACTTTCAAATTGTTTATATACAAAATACAAAATAGAAAACTTACAAAGTACAAATTCTTCAAATATATGATAAATAAACTGAGGTCTGATTACTATATCGATAATTTAATACACACAAAAATTTTCACATTCTTGCTTTCACTGCAGCTGCATCGTACTATGTATATATTTTTCATATATTTCATTATGAAGTAGTTATGTATGGGAAATCTGAGTCTGATGCTACAGATTGTGGTTTGTGACCATGTATAATAGTTTGAGACCATGGATCTTGGTTGAAACCATGGATTTTAGTTTTAGACCACAACAATTTGAAATTATAAACATGATAACTAAACTAGAAAAACAATCAGGGCAGTGCAAATAAATCTGGCATGTTACATAATAAATAAAGTAATACTATATTTTGGCCTTACCTAGCAACTAAACTCTGTTTAAATAATTATGATAATTAATTTAATTCCAAAAATATTAAACACCTTTTTATTCATTAATAAATATACTTATATTATTAAAAGAATAATATTATTATTAACTTATTTCTGTAATTTTAATAATAAAAAATGAAGATATTCCAAACTATACTAATTAATTTTGTTAAGATTGACCATCGTAAAGTCATGTAGTATAAAACTCTTAAGTAACAGCAATATCAAATCATAATTTTGTCCCCATACTCCTGATGATAGCTTTGCTCAGAACTAAAAAATGTAAAGTAAAAGAATTCATAGTAGCATCAAATTCCGAATGCAAGAAATTTATAATGGCAAAATTAATAGAACTGTACTGTATAGATGTGCATAAAAATTTATAAAAAAGAAGATAAAAAACAAAAAAATTATCAATATAGAAAATTCAAATAAAAAATAAAAATGTGGCATTTACCTTTTTCAGCTAAACCCCAAATACTATGAGATTCATTGATAAAATAAAAGAGATTTGAATATAATAGAAGGTTTAAAATTGTCAATTTTTGGATTGGCAATAACTTGAAGAAAATCTCTTTTCTTTCTGCTAAAATAAGTAAATTACCCTTCGAGATATCTGAAGAAAATTTATGTGATATGTTTGGCTAATTTTAGCAATTTATGGGTTGGCCATAATATTATTAGAATTAGAATAACTGTTTAATAATCTTTCAGATACGTAAGAGAAATTTTCTAAATGAAAAAAAAGTTTGAATATTGCCATATTCTTATTGCAAACACCATTCCTTACAATATTAACATAATCCTTTACAAAAAGAACTGAATATTGTTAATTATTTATTTTTAATTAAAATTGTATTTACTTTTGACAGTTGGTCTTAAAAATTTAACATTTTTAAAATGTTTTAGTATGTCAAAACATGAAGATTCTAAAGATTATATTCTTGTTCTTGAATATGATTAAAAGAGTTCTTTATGTGAAAATCTTTATGATATAGCACAAATAAACTGGAGAAATAAATTAAACCTTTTATAGTGAATTATTCTTATTCACTGAGATTTAAATAGTGGAAATATACTACAAAGTGACTTATATAGTGCATATATTGCAGACTTAGGGCTTTCAATATCAGCAAATATTAAATTAAATCCTGAACTTGATGGAGTTTATGGAATTTTGCTATATATTGCTCCAGAAGTTTTAATAAGGAAACCATATACCAAAGCATCTGATATTTATTCATTTGCTATGATTATATGAGAAATTTTATACAGGAAGCCTGTTCTCTTTGAGTAAAATTCTGATTTACAATCAAGATCACAAGTTATTTTGCAGATATGTGATAGTATGTGACTGCCAATTCTTGAAGGTACAGCTTTATGTTATATAGATCTTATGAAAAGATGTTGGTAAAGATCCAAAAAACTGGCCATTAGCTGCAGAAATTCATAATATATTTGTTGAATGGCAAAATAATGAGGATATTTTGGAGAAATTATCTATAACTGACAAACAAATACAAAGTATTACTAATAAACGTATTCAGTCATATATTAAAACAAGATATAAAAGCAAATTTGTTTTATATAATGATAGTCATCAAGATAAATATAAATTTATTAATAAATTTTATTAATTATTCTAATTTAAATAACATTATTATATTTTTACAATAGATACTAATCTATATGAACTAGAAATAGATGAATTAGAAATAAATAAATTAGAAATTAATGAATAGAAATTAAATTAAGTAAGCAAAATTGAATGAATAAATATTTATTCCTTAAACTGTCTATTTTAGCAAGCAAATATGTCTGCTAAAATTTTTAAAAAGTTTTTAAAAATTGATTCTGATTTATTTTTATCAAAAATTAAGTTATTTTAAAAATTTTTTTTAAATATCAACTATAATTATAGATTATATTTTAATAATTTTAATTTTTATATTTTATAAAAAAAAAATTTAAGTTGACTATAAACTAAAAAAATTTAAAATTTTCAAAAATTTCTGATTTTTAAAGATTTTATTTTCAATCATAAACAAACTTTTAAAAATTCTAAGAATATATATCCAATAATTTTGATACAAATTATAGATTAAGTTATTATAAACATATTATAAAAGTTTTTATAATTTTATAATAAAAATTTTAACTTTTATTAATAGAAAAAACTTTTTTCCTTCTTAAATACATATAAAAATTTCAAAATTTTTAAAAATTTTTTAAAAAAGTTTATAGTAAAATTAATGAATTGGCTATGTTTAAACTAATTTTTTATTTATATTTAAATATATACATAATTAAATTTTTAATAAATATTAATTAATAATATGCTTTATTTTTATTTTAGCTTAGTAATAGGGGCTTATTCTTAATAAAATTTTTAGTAATTCTAAAAAATCATGTTAAAAAATATTCTAGTGGGCATATTGCCCGCTGGACAGTTTAAGGAATTAGGTTGTAAGGTTAAAATTAATAATAATAGTTTAAATTGATATATTATTAAAACAATTATAATAATTTATAACATACTTGGCAACACTTATTCTAATTATGTTTATGAACAAAGGCAATTCTTTTTAATATTTTAATATTTATATGAAGTTTGATTTATTAATGGATAGGATTTACCCATACTACCTGTAGTATAGCTTAAAGCTAATTATTTACTAATATAGCAAATTAATAAACTATTAAATCTTTGTATAAAGTGTCTTATATATGAGACAATATATATTTAATATTTCATAGCTCTAAGTATTTTTAGGATTTTTTAAAAACTAGCATTTTTTTCAATAATTTTACTATATTAAAATTTTGTATGTAATTTTTTAAAAATTTAAACCTTAATTATCTTTGATAAATTAGTTTAGGCTTAAAGATTTTAATAAATTAATAATAAAACTTTTGTTTTTTATAACTTTATTTAAAAATTTAATGAATTTATTTAATAAAAATTATTTGGTCAAAGATTGAATGAACACTATATTATGCTAAAAATAGTAATGATTTGCAATTTACAGCTTATAGCAAAAATATTATTTTTTATAAACAAAATTTTGATATTGTAAACTTTTAAAAAGTTTTATATAATCAAATCTTAAATTTGCAAATTTTATTAAAAACCTTATAGCAAAATAATTTTAAATTGTGTACTACCAGTAGTACAAAAAAATTACAAAAATAAGAAGTTAAAAAAATTTTTTTCTTAATAGTTTTATTATAAATTTGAAAATAAATGAATTTTGATAAATCTAGAGTATTTATCAGATTTTTGAATATAAAAAGTTTTTTAAAAAATAATTTTTTGGATTTTTTAGAGCCTTTAATAAATATACTACTAGTAGTACAAAGGCCTAAATCTAAACCATTAACTAATAAATTAAATAAAATAAATATATTGAAAATTTTATTAATCAATCAATGCTAGAAACTGTAAAATGATTGTATTTCAAAAATAATAACAACAAATTGATTTTGTTTTCAATTTTTAAGATAAAGAAATATTATAAAGATAACACACGAATAGCCAAGGTCAACTATTTTAAATAGAAATTCATTAATAAATTAGTATTGTAAATTAAAAAGTAAAAAAGTCTAAATTTGTCCAATGAAGTTATTGAACAATTGGACATATGTCAATTAATCTTATAATTTTTTTGGACACTATCCAATGGTCAAAAACTTATTTAAACTTTTGGGCTATATCCAAATATCCAATTAAATTATTTTGATATTCAAGCGAAACTTAATTTTTGATGTAGTATCGTTCAGAATACATCGAAAAGATATATATCATTATCTCTATATCGCTGAATTAAAACTTATTGAAGGTGCTCTCAAGCAGTTATCTCTATGTGAATGACCAATGATCGAGATCGTGCACAAGTACTGCGATTAATTTAAGTAATACTTTCATCGCAATTATGAACTTACTTGATAGGTTAAACTATTTTCCACTAATCAAAATCAAGTTCCGACCTATTAATCTAGGTGTATCGTACAGCCTGATAATTATTCGGTCAATTTTTTTACCAGATGCCCAAAATAAATGAAAACAACTGTAATGCAGACTAACACTGTCGGTATTACGTCCTTTCGGAGTCTGTTTTCGTGAATTTGTGGTCGAACTATTTTAAAAATATCTAAATAGTCATGCATGATATTATATAATATATGATTTTTATCACAATTCGTTATTAATTGAAATTTTATTTTATTACAGAGAAACTATCCTTGGGTCCATAGAAAATACATTGTTGCTCAATCTCGATGCTCAATTACTTAAGTATCATTTCTACAACCTTATAATACTGATAATATCCTTATCTTTTGGCAAGACATATTTCTGGAAGCCTGTGTGCTGATAGAAGTTTCTCAGAATACTTTTTTTCTGATCAAACAAAATTCCAACAAATCTGCTTCCTCAGTGAGAAATATAAATTTGTCTATAGTTTTTAATATTCTAAGAAATTGTAGTTAAAAAAAATCACTTATCAGGAAATTTGCTATCGATTAAATAATAATTGAAAAAATGATATCGAAATTATGTCTTGTCAGCAAAAAAGGATTGTCAATATTATAGCTTCGTGAAACTTTAAAAAAAACTTCATAACCTGATTTGGTTTTGTTACACTAAAGAACAAATATGCTTGCGGCTAAACATTAATTTATGTTTTTTTGATACAACAATATAAGTCAATTAATGAATTAATCAAATAAGTAATTCTTTGTTATAGCTTTTGTATTACTTTGACTAAATGTTAAATATACTCTGAACAAAGTTTGTATTTATTTAGTGCATGATTTTTTTCTTCTGTAAAAAAAAAAAAATGGATTCCGAACAACTTTTTAATCTCGGTCAAAATTATCTATATGGTAATGGTGTTAAGAAAGATGAAAAGAAAGCTTTTGAGTATTATATGAGAGCATCTGAGTTAGGAAATTCGGATGCGATGTGTTGTGTAGATAATTGTTATTATTATGGAATTGGAGTAGAAAGAAATTACCAGAAAGCATTTGAATATTGTAAGAAATCTGCTGATTTGGATAATGTTGACGGAATAAGTAATCTTGGTGATTTTTATGCAAATGGAAGAGGAGTTGATCAAAATTTTAATAAAGCATTTGAATACTATAAAAAAGCTGCTAATATGGGAGATAAAACGTCAATTAGTAATGCTGCTCGATGCTATCGTAATGGTATTGGTACAAAGAAGGACATTCTAAAGGCAAATTATTGGTTCACAAAATATAGAAGCCTTTTGGAAACTAATAAATCACCAGATCATATCAGTCCTGAACTTAAGAAAATATTAGACAATGAGAGATTTAAATTATCTTGGATTGATTATGATGAGTTCAGAAGTATCAAGGAAAGAGGAAAAGGAGGATTCTCAACTGTATATTGGGCAAGTTGGCTCGATAGAATTAATGGTACATGGTGGAATATTGCACTTAAAGTGGTTCATGATTCAAACAAAAATAAGCAAGAATTTATTCAAGAACTGAAGACTTATTGCAAAGTTGGTTACAAAAATCCTTCGTTCTTAGACTGTTTTGGAGCATCAAGAAATAATTATGGCGATTATATTATTGTTATGAAGCTTGCAGCAGAAGGTTCGTTATGACAAAATCATGCACAAGTATCACAATTGGAATGGAAAGATAGATTGAATCTCCTACATGGTATAGCATCAGATCTTGGTCAATTCATTCACAGGAACTCGTTTACAAGGATTTACACAGTGGAAATATTTTACACGATTATTTGAATACTGCATATATTGCTGATCTTGGACTTTGTGGAAAAGTAAAGGAAGGGAAAGTTTGTGGAATTCTCCCATATATAGCACCAGAGGTTTTAGTGGGCCAACCATATACTCAGGCATCAGATATTTATAGTCTTGAAGTTATCGTGACAGAAATTTCGACCGGACAAAGAGCATTTGATGGAATTCTATTTGATGATTATCTTGGATCAAGAATTATCAATAGATCAAGACCTAAATGTATAGGACCAGATTGTTATGTTGAGTTATCTATGAAATGTATGGATAAAGAACTTGATAAATGACCTACTGCAACAAAAATTATTGAAATAATCACTCAATGGTTAGTTCAAATAGATCAGGATGATAATAATGAAATCAAAAAACAATTTTTGGAAGCTAATAAGGCTAAACCAGAACCGATAAATCAAATTCATGCACAAGAAGTATATATGTTATACGTCGCTTTGGAATTTATGTTAATTCCGAATTGGCATAAGTTATTTTGGAATCAGAATTTGACATATGTTATATAATAATCGGTATGTTGTCAACGATTATGATACCAATTAAAAAATATAAAAAAATGTAAAAAAAATAAAAAAATAAAGATGTAAAAAATAAGCAGCATAACGAACAATAAATTTTATTTTGAAATTTATTCCAGCACTATATGTTTACTAGTGAAATTGAGCAAATTCAAGTTACAATAATTGAATTTTATCTATGGCAGCAATGCATAATTTTTGTGAAAAATAAATCGCCAAGAATTCTAATGCTAAGTAGTATAGTTCATATTAATGTTAATGATTGTTGCATTTACCTTGCAACACACAGCTGCATCACCTAGAACAAAGTGCATTATTTTTACGGCATGAACAACTCTTGGTCTTACAATTTGTTTTGCTACAATGGCAGCTGTGATGCCTTGTTTCTTACTTGCTCAGTTGCTTCTTGAATCATTAAATTATTTTTAGCTTTACATCTTTGCTGATTTTTAGCTTTACGTAATGGTTGTGTCAAATGTTGCTGTGCCCCAGCATTTCTCAAAGAAATAAAAGTACCAAGAGGAATAATATCAAGTACGGGATATTCACTAGTACCTAATGGTTCTAATTCATTGGCCGGATACCATTTATCTAAAATTCCAAATTTACACCCAACCTGATAAGAATCAAGGTTAGGCTTTTTTTGTATAACCTTACAAAGCAATGAACATTGATCTATTTTCCATTTGTCAATATCAGATATTCGAATCTTCACAAGATCACCTGGATTTAAAGTTAATGTGTATTTTGTTTTATGATGCTTTTCCATTACATTGCAAATGAATTGTCGATTTTTTTAACATGTTGGATTGCTGCATCTCTTAAAGGTTTGTAGTTATCAAAACTTGCTCGAGTTGAAATTTTGCTTGAATAACTTTCTTGAGATATGATAGACATTTTTTCATATGACGAATCTGAATAGCTTGCTTGAGACATACTTTCTGGCATTGTATCATCGTAATCATCATAATCGTCAGAATTATAATCATCAGAATTATTGCAACTATCACTATAGTCATTA
>CAJVPY010000240.1:0-31010 GCA_910591965.1 Dentiscutata erythropus | reverse complement strand
ATAAATATCTTCATGCAAGATATTGTACAATCAAATAAGGCCATTTCTATAAAAATTAAACATTCGCATATAGCCATTGTGTTTCATTTCTTGTGCGTGTTTAAAAAGATCGTGCTGAGCAGGATCAGGATTATAAAATGCAAAAGTAAGTTCGTCAATAAGCTGCTACAAAGTTTCAGTATATTGTTTAACTACACGATCTCTTGTATTAACAATATTATCTTCTACAAATTCATCATACAACAATAGTACTCTTTCACGTTCATTTTGAATTGATATTATTCTCTGTTTTAGAAGCGCTGGATCTGTTAAACCGGAAGCTAAATTTTGCTTGACAAATTTAACACCATATTGTTCCAAGGCTTCGTCAAAGGCTAAGTAGTGATTTTCTTTAGTAATATTTACCGAAGCAACGTGTTTGAATAATTCATATTGCTGTGAATTACGTAACACCAATTCTAAAAAGGTTACAATTGACAAAGTATAAATATTTTTACCAGTAGAGGAAATAGTGATGCGAATACTGCCAAGCTTTTTAATTGCAAATCTGCATTACCTAAGCGAATACCGATACGATGAGCCTTCCAATACCCAGCTAAATGGTAATATAAAAATCATACTTTTAGAATATTGTTATTTCCTCTAAATATAGTTTCTGTATCTAATAGTATATTGTTATTTTTTAAATGTAGATGAATTGCTATTTCTACGGCAGTATGAATTAATTCTAGTACTCTACAAGTTGCGCGGTAATCTACGTTTTGCTCTAACTTGCCAAGAAATTGAACACTAAGTTTTGCCACCATACTGTAAATATCATATTCACTAAATGCTGCAATTAAAGCGCTACACATGGCCTTTGAAGTATGCCATTGTCCAAGAATAAATCTACAAGTTAAGTTATTATTTTTATAATTTTTTGTTCTTGCAAAAATAGCTGCATCACATGCTAAGTCAACAACGTTTTGTTCAAGATCTTCCAAATACATATTAATTGATTTAAACACAGCATTATTACTATTAGGTGCTGGTCCAGGCTCTAATACAACAACGTTTGGTAGATTTACTTGACATCCTAACTTGACGGTAGTAAGTATTTCGGCATTAATTTCTTCAATTCCAAAACTTTTTTTGCTATATTTATTTATTAATTGTTTTAGTATTTTATCAAAATTTTTATCCCATTCAGATGTAAATCCCGATTGACCAAATAAATTTTCTTGAGAATTTGGATTTTCTTGAGCAAGAAGTGATAGGTTGAATGGAAGTTCAAATTGAAACACCATTCTTAGTGTAGCATACGCAGAGTTCCGCATAATATTATATATATTCCCATACTTGAAAACAATATCTTTAAAGTCGATATCATTAATTACGGTGACGTTTCATATATTCGGGCCTTTAAGTAATCTTGTTAAAGGATTAGACTTATTCATAAGTTCTTTTTCCAGTCTTGATTCATGTCTCCGGGTATGGGATGTAATATATACGGCATGTAGTATGGCTTGTAGAGAAGAAATTAATTTAGGCTTTTTACATAAAGAAGCCATTGTATAGGTAAGCCATATTTTCCACGAACAAAATGATATTGTCAAAATAATTAAGGCAAAAAATGATGTAACTTTTTTTATAGTATCTGTGTTATATTCGGGTTTATTTTTTTCACGTTGTCTATGTTTTCTTTCTCTAATTGCATACTTTCATCTTTCAATAGATTCAATTAACCCTTCAAAAAAGCTAGTAAGAATCAAGGGAAAACTATTATAATATTCGTCTAATGAGGATGAGTTTTCTAATTTATTACGATTTTTTCAATATCTTCACGTGAATTCCATATTGTATTTCTTAACATTTCTCCAAATTGACGGCATTCTTCTACTTTTACAAGATTTTTATCCATAGGCGAGTAATTATCAAACTTTTTAATTTTCATTGCAATTTTTACAAGCAGTGGACTAGGTGAACAAGGTTCTGTATTCATCGAGGATGACAAAGATGATCTCGGGGTTTCTAGCAATTTTATAATGTATTGTAATACTTCTTCTTTTTCACTTTCATTTGGAGAATATGAAAGTTTAAATAACCAAAATGAAAAAAGTCTTAACATGTAGTTAGTGTCTTCTATATGCAATCCATTACTAACACATGTTTCAGACTTTCCAGGTCCTATACGTTTATGAATATATCCACCATGCTTTTCGAAGCACTTTGTGAAGATAAATCTAACATATCTGTCTTGAACAGTAAATTTCGAAGCAATATTTGGAATTCTTTGAAATACAGAACATGATTTCAAACCGGTACATAGAATCTGAATATCTCTCCCGCATATATTCCAACAATGTTCTACACAATCATTGCCTATGCTAAAGAACCTTTTATATTCATTACAAAATAAGCATTTTTTTTTATGAACTTCACTTTTACTAAAATTTCTTAATACTTTAGTACCAGACGAGTGAAGTTGCCCATGATCAAAATTGAAATGATTAGAACAAACACCTAGATCAGATAAATTTAAAGATACTTCTGCAGTCAATTCTACTTCCCATGTTCCAACTAATTGAGTTATTGATACCAGAGAAATTATTGAATTGTAGTGTCTAATTACCCCGCCTAAATTATCGATGACAATGCAAGGTGAGCGTTTTTTTCCAACTTCTAGAATTTCTTCATAATTCATATCAACATCAACATTGTTTTTATCATCGTCATCCTCAGGTAATATATTTTCTTCAATATTGCTGTCTTCATGGATTACATACTCTTCTAATAAACTTTTTGTATTTGTTGTGGCTAGATAATCGTGAGTAAACATGAATTCCTGATCATTTGGGTCAGTACTCCAACTTTCTTCTTCTGGGCTTTCGTACATGGAATAGTTATAATTTTCACTCATTGGGACCAATTATTGATTAAAAACTGTTGGCAATATTTATTTTGCAGGTAATAGTTTTATTTTGAATGTTGGATAAAAGGCTTGAGGCACCTTATTTATAGATTATAAATTCTTATATTTGAAACATTTTAGAGAGATCTTAACAAAGGTGTTTTGGAAAGTATTTTAGACGCGTTTTAGATGAGTATTTTAAATAATAGAGGCATTTTAAAAGATAAGTATTTTAAAGAATATTTTAACAAGATATTTCGAACAAGGTGTTTTAGACAAGGCATTTTGGATAAATGTTTCAAAATTTTTAGACAATTTATATTTTACTTTTATATGTTATGTTTTATATTTATTAATTTTTATTACAATTTTTAATTACAATTTTTAATTTATTTTTTATTACAATTTTTAATTTATCTTTTATTACATACTAATTGTCATTGTGACTTCATTATCTATTACAGTTTCATTATGATTTCGTTATGATTTTACTGCAATTTTTTTATTTTGTACAAAAAGATTTTTTTATTTGTATATATATTGCAATTAATAAAATGCAACTTTAAAACTAAAATATATTTCCATCATTTTTTTTATTTTGTAATATTTTAAAAATAATAAAATGCTTCAATTATTCTATGAATTTTAAATAATCATTTAAATTAGGTTTTAAGTGCGACATATATATATATAATTCGACTAAATATGCACAATACATAGTTGTGAATCCACTTTTCCCTATCTCCAAATTCATCATAAGAAATCTATGGCAATTAATATTTGACATCCATATCATCAGCTTTTTATAGAATTTAAAAGCTTTAGTCTTACCTTTTTTGACTCTATTTTCACATTCATAACAAAGACCAATCATATATGCTTTATCAGTGTTCGCTTCTCTGCAGATTTTGATAACACTTGAAAGCCTTGTGTTTATCCCTTTCAACACCGATTCTGACAAATCTGTGAATAGATTATTTCAAATACTTCGATTAATAAATAATCATTACACTTCAAGCTATCAGAATGAAAAAGGTGAAGCAAATAAATTAAAAAAAAGAGAGTAAAAAGATTATTATCCTTTATTATTGTAACAACCGGAAGCACAAATCTAGTAGAGTTTGTCCGAATCTCCACAACATGAATCGGCCATTATGTTTTGAGATTCTTTAATCTAGTGACAGAATTCTCTTATAAATGATAACAAATGCCCAGTGAGAAGGTTTTGAAAAAGCATTAATTTTAGTAAAGCGCAAGTTTGAAGTTAAAACTTATATTGAAAACTTGTAGTTAGAGATTTCTACAGTATGTTCTTATCTTAGGATTAAGATTCAGAAATGTTAATAAACTTTAAGCCTGACATTATTCTTCATTTACATATAAATTGGTTTTCAAACTTATACTGGTTAATAGAGCGAAATACATAGAATAGCACTATATAGAGAAAAATTTTGATATCTTCCACGCGTCACATGGTTCAATTATTAACGAATAAAATTTTTTAAAAATTTTAATAGTAAATTTTAAAAATTGATCTACATTTTTACTATGATCTAGTACTCACATATATGGAAATGTGACATGTCTGCTGACTATATAGTAAAATTTGGACTTTACTATGTAGCAACTCAACTATTGGCGATCGACTAAAAATCGCTTTAATCCGAAAAATAAGTATAAACTTTATTCAACATTAAACTCTATAATATATAGTTTCAGCTAGTAAAAAAGAGTTTGGATGCGGTATAAAGAAATTTAATATTTTAGTTTAGTATAACCAGCTTAAATTATTATAGAAAAATCTGTTCTGCTAAATCTGGTTCGCTATAAAAAGAGTCGACTATATATTATATCTATCTAGAATCATACCTGGGTCTTTTTCAATTTTCTGAATCATGAACCCATGACTTGTACCTGGGTCTTTTATATGGGGGGTATTATAATATGGGGGTACTGTAGTCAGCACCGTATGGTAAACCTTTTTTTAAACTTTGAGCGATGTTACCTTGATAACCACTATGTTAAATATACTAAAAGTCATTAATTAACTTACAGTATATTTAAAAACTTCATTTTCAGTACTATTGCTATTCTAATTTATATTCTGATTTGAATGTTTTATTAAAAACAATGAATATAATTTTACTATAGAACTAATTCTTAAGCAGTTAAATAAAAATTTCCCTTCATGATTTATTAAGAGAATGCCACTTTATTGTGAACTTGTATATATAAATTTCAAAAATAATTCTTATTTATCATACACAAAGTTATATTCTAATTCAATCTCTGAATCAATTGTGACGATTTCTTTAGGAACAAATTTTTGCACAAAGTTATATTCCAAATCAACCCCAAATAAGTCTGAATCAATTGTGTCAATTTTGTAAGAAACAAATTTCTCAATTTGTCTATTTGAAATTTTATATAAAAAAAGGTTAAATTCTACATTGGTTATACTTTGAATCTTTCTTGGCATTACCCCAGCTATTGCTAACTCTCAAATTGAGGTTATCTCTTTTTTCACAATAAAAAGTATTCTACACAATGATTTCCAAATGTGGGTTTCTGACTTGTCCACTTGTAAATTCAAATACTTTTTAACTTGATGCTTCACCTATTTTTTTTAGCGGGAATACTAGCATTCAACCCAAGAGGAATACCTTTTTCGAATTTTCTTCGAAGGTGTAATTTATATTATCCTCCTTTGGTTCTTTGTTAACAAAACTAAAAAGAAATGCGTATCCATTTATTAGTTTTGTGTAGTAAATGAGTTTATAAATTTTAATTTCTGTTTGCACATTGTCTATAATTTTATCTAAATCAGTCCATGTTTTGAATTCCTTTTGAATAATTTCTATTGACTCAGCTTTATCGCGAAAATCAAATGTTCTCTTTGTAAAATCCAAATTATTCAATGTACGAACATTATCTGTTAAAATTGTATTATGTTTACTATTAATAAGAGATTTCGAATTACATAGGACATTAATTATGTCTAGCCAATCCTTTGACACTGAAAAAAAAATATATACATTTGAATAAAGAATTAAACTAATTAAAATAAAAATTTAAAATTATAATCACAATTAACACGTGTAATTTTCTTTTCGTTTTTATTATTTTTATTAGAAAAGATATCAATTCCTTAATAAAAGTATCAAGTTAATATTTGCCTTTAAACCATTTAAAACTTAGTAATTAATGATAAATTCCAAAGGAATTTAATGCTTTGTCTTTCCATTTGCCAACAAGAACTGGGTCGAATTTTGAATTTTGAAGCAATTCAATTAATTTTAAATATTGGATTTTAATTTCTTCAGAAATTTGAATGTTTAATTTATTTGAATGCCCAAATATTGATTCGAGTCTTGTATTAATTTTTATCCATATATCTTCAGTTTCATCATCTTCTTGAATCCCCAATTTTTTTAAAAGATTGCTTAGTAATTCTGGTGAATTGTTCGAACTTGCTATAGTGGGCTTAAATGAATTTATATTCAAATTACTCTCAACAAGAACCTTGCGAGTGGTAGGAGTAACCTAGAATTAAATAAATCAATAAATTATCTATTCTACAATTTGATTATAAGAAATAACTCAAAACTACTATAGTTTCAGAAGAACTTTTTATTTCAGGGTTTTGATTCAATTTTGTCTCAACAAGAACTTGAGTGTCATAATTTTCCTAGAAATCAGCAAAACGATAAATTATTTGTTATACAACAAATATTTTTGATAATAAATAATTCTGAACCTCTGTAATTTCAGTACTGCTTAGTTCCAAATTGTTTTGGTCAAAATTCCTCTTAACAAAAACTTCAGTAATAGAAAAATCCTAAAAATTAAAATAAAGTAATAAATTACCTGTCCAACAATATCCGAAAAAATAGGTCAAAATTTACCGTAAATTTACTATATATTTCTTTTTCAAGTTCAGTTCTAAAATATTTTACATCACATTCAAGGTTCTAAATTTAAAAATATTAATATTATAACGATTCACATACTCAAAAACACAATATTATTAGGCTAATTATACCAAAATGGTTATAATCATTGAGGAGTCAAATTTAAAAATTTCTAATTTATCCACATTGCGAGAATTAGTAATAAAATATAGTTTCATTCTTCGTATCATTATCCTATTTTTCTTAATAATTCTTGAAATTTCTCTTTTAACAATAATTTACCATTTTTAAACGAAATACTTTTCAATTCTCCTTTGCAAAAATTACTTAAGGTGTATGCGACTGAATAAAATTTATCATGAAGTTCATCAGGAAGTTCGTCATTTATTTTGGAAAGGTACTGATTAACAGAAAACCATAAAAAGTTGTTTATATAACCCGAAAATCGGACACGCTGTGTTCTGTTTACCGAAAACTCCTGCATCGGACTGATTCGGGTAGATCTATGGTAACTAATATATTGTTACATGAGTGAATATCATAGAAAAATAGATTAACCAATATACAGTGTATCAATTTTCTTTTATTTCCTTATTATATTATGGTTTGGTTCATAGGTAAAATATTTCTGAATTTCGAAATTCTGGCCTGTATTAGCTGTAAACTCTATAATGTGGGCCGCAGTAGATTTAAAAAAAATATATTACGTATTTTATTTTTAATAAAAATTTTATACAAACTAGTCTGTATTGGATCTTGATGCCGTGATTTAGAGGTATAAATTTATGTGGCTTAGTGTGATTTGATTTTACTTTTTAATTTTTTCTATTGTTATTTATATTCATATTTTAAAATTAGTTTATATGTAATAAATTAATAAAGGTAAACTGGTAGTATAATATGTATTAGTCATATAATAATTGTTCTCCATATTATCTATTTACGTTTAAATAATAAAATTTAGTTTAAGAACTTGTATAATTTTACATAATTCACATATTTAGCGGAGTTTGCCCACCTTTGAGAATATGCATAATTAATTACGCAGATTATAAAAAACGTGATTTATAATTATGTATATAATGAAAATGATAATTCATTGATCTCCAGCCTGATGTTATTGAATTTCCTCTTTTTATTACCTTACCTCTGTTACTTGGTCAAGATTTTCAAATATGTGATTATTTCTAAAAACTAATAAAAAATACTGTAAATAACTTTATTAAAAAAAATCATATGTTTAATTTAAAGGAAATTATTGTTTCTTTTTCATATATAATTAATAAATCATATATGCGATTATCTAATAACGTGAGTATATAGTTACATTTATTATAAATCATAATTGAAAATGTATTGTAGTAATAATTATAACTATGAAATAGTCATAACCATATCTTAAATGTAAATTTATTTGATATCTTATGGGGTAGCTTGGTATCCTATCATTATTATCTTGTGAAAGCGCAATTATTGAATCAACTACTATATAAATTCTATTTATTGGTATAGATAACATATAGAAGTAACAAAATAATTCTACGCAATTGAATAAAAACTTTAAAAACATATTTACATATATGAATTTAAATATTCAATATTGAGATTTATATATTTTTTTTAATTGACTACCATATAAATTCTATTTATTGGTATAGATAATATATAGAAGTAACAAAATAATTCTACGCAATTAAATAAAAACTTTAAAAATATATTTACATGTATGAATTTGAATATTCAATATTGAGATTTATATATTTATTTTAATTGACTACTATATGAATTCTATTTATTGGTATAGATAACATATAGAAGTAACAAAATAATTCTACGCAATCGAATAAAAACTTTAAAAACATATTTACATGTATGAATTTGAATATTCAATATTGAGATTTATATATTTATTTTAATTGACTTATTTGATACAAAGTCGTTTGTACATGGGAATTAGTTAGATATAGTATAGTGTCATAATTTTTATGCACATGGTAAAAAAATGAATAATTCATTGATTTTCAGATTACGATTTATATACGTCGTTTAGTGACTGATATTTTCTTTACGATTTACTTGTTGAAAATAAAAAAAATACAAACATGAATTTCTTATACTCTCTTATTACCCTTCTCACTATTCTTGGTATTATCATCATTGACAATATCAATAAACCCAAAAAGAAAATTGTAAACATTTACGTACGCATTCTAATCATAGTAATATCAGTATATATTTTTAACATGTTTTATAATACTTATTATTGGATACATCACATCAGCGCTCATTCCAAGTGGTTGATATACTGATATTACTATTAGCTATAATTAAAATGCGTACGTAAATGTTTACAATTTTCTTTTTGGGTTTATCGATATTGTCAATGATGTTCATTTTATTAAACATAATTTTAAAATACTATGTTCATTATTACTTCTTTAATGAATAATTCATTTGTCTTGAATGAAACCAAACAAGTAATAAATAGTAAGTGCAACTATATTTATTATTCATTGATATTAACTAATTATTTTTTTTTAGTTAGAAATAAATAAGAATAAGAAAATAGCGAATAAATCATCTACAGAAGGATTTCCAATACTAGATGATTTTAAAGACAACTCTGAAAAAAAATGGAGAAAACTGAAACTTTAGATATCTCCTTACAATATGAACACTGATAAAGATGATGAACTGAAAATATTTTCTTTACTCGACTAGAAATACTTTAAACACTTGGACTATTTTGTAAATAGTTTACAACATACATTATTTTATTATATCTTGTAATTTAAACATGTACATTATTTATTTTGTACATAAATGTAATAAAAATATTATACAATATATTTTGAAACTAAATTTAAAGAAAGACTTCGTCACTAACCAAGACTGAACTTCTTTGGAATGAACAATCTTAGTTGGTGACGGAGACCGACTTTGTCATTTACATTAAAGAAATTTTCTTGACATCTAAAATTGATAGTATTAATTATATCTATAGTCTTAGAAATGAAATAAATAAGATTGTCCTAATTTTTCATCAGAAATCCAAAGATGATTTTCTTTAATAGAAATTATACAATTGGTAGAATGGAAAGATGTTTTACTGAAAACAGTAAAGTTTTGTATCTATTGTCCAAAGGATGGTCATTGGGTGTAATAATGTTGACAGTAGAAAATGGCAACATTTGTTTTTCTTATTTGTTTCCCAGTAAAACGACAACGATTTCTTTTTTACTGGTGATCTGAGAAGGATTGAACTCTTTTTCTTTGGTTTATAGTTTGGAAGTGATTCCAAATTGAATGGTAAGTACATTAATGTACTAATCTTAAAGACGTTCATTCTCAAAGGGTATACTTTTATTCTTGTTAGTCAACTGATAACCAATAACAAAATTATTTATCATAGTACTTTTTTTTTATAAATAAATCAAACTCTAAACCAGGACTTACTATGATAGTATACTGATGCAATTTTTACAACAAATAATTGGTTCACGACTATGAAAAAAACTTGCATACTTTCAAATCATAAAAAAAAGCCACAGCTGATTAAATTATTTTATACAAGTATTTTATAAAGTAATAATATTTATTAAATGAAAAAAATTAATATGGATAATTATAATAATTTTTACATATCACGCCATTATTTCCACTATAAACATAAATATTTCCTCCAGGACATTCCCTTCTCCCTCTATTATTTCTTTCAGAACTTCTATAGGTACTGTCAGTAGAGAAAGACCTACTACTGGTATGTGATGAAATGGAGATGGTGAATTTGAGTTTCTAACTACATGAGGAGAAACCATAAGATCAACGAGTTCTTGTGGTTGCTTTCCTTCTCCGTCACTTGAAGGAAACCTAGATAAATTTGGTAGGTCATAAGAAGGACCAGCTTGTGGTAAAGGTGTTCGATGAGAAGATGGAGAGGTTTGAATAATAGTCGGTTGCCCAGGTTGGGTTATAGTCACTGATGTAACTGGAACTATAACTCTTCTAGGAGATACGTATAGAAACCGGATTCCGAGACATGTACATTTAGTACAGATATAATGTTTTCGTGTACTGTGTTTACTATGGGAACATACAATATCATCACAACTGAGACAATGGCTTGTATTATTACCGTGTTCTCTTGGTGGTATTTTTTTTTGAGAGATTGACTGGATGACCTATTCTTAGACTTATTATATGCAAGGTATGGGAATTTGATAAGCAGTTAATACCAGTTTTGATTTCTTTTTGTTTTGTTTATCAAATTCCTTGCATATAATAAGTCTGAGAATAGGTCATTCGGTCAATCTCTCAACAAAAAAATAATCTCATTTAAAACAGGTTTATACAACTTGTAAACGAGTTACAATAAGGCAATGTGATAATCTTAAATAAAATTAGATCAATATTAATAAGGCTATGAATTACTTATCTGTTTAATTAACAAAAAAAAAAATGCTGAGACATAATAGTCGAAATCAACACTCCGCAAGAGAAAGGGATGCTATTTTTTACGAAACTGTTGGGGCTTAACAAGATACAGTTAGAAGTTTGCAGAGGAGAATAACAACCTTGACTCGTTTCCTTGAAACAAAATCAAATAATAACAGAAATCTCAGAAGAGAATTACAACGAGTACAGAGAGAATTATCTGTTTTTAATTTTAGAAATAGAGAATTAAATAGACAGGTATAGACTTTTTATAATGTTAAATTTTAATTTATAATTAATATATTTTTTTCGTTTAAGGCTTCAAACCTCGGAAGAAGAGTGGAATATCTTGAAGCGTTGGTGAGGAGATTTGGAGTTAGAATACTACCATCATTTGATAGAACTATATCTCTTTATAGCGAGAAAGAATTTAATAAGTATATTTTTTATTTATTATGTAGTTAGTTATTTTATTTTTTTTATGACAAGACTCATTATGGGAAGTGTAGTAGTCGCTGAGTACGCTGTTTCTATGATGGCCGGTTGCCTTTGATGCGTTCACTGTTAAAAAAAATGTATAAGTTAAAAATAAAAATAAAAATAAAATAAATGATATAACGGCCGTCAATAGGCACTACACCTCTTGCTTGTTTTAGTTTTTTTTAGATATAATTTCTTAAGAGTTTGATGATTCATTTGTTTACTTTTGTGAATGTTTGATAAGGACTGGGCCATCATGAGTGTTTGCCTCCACATGGCATGGCCTGGATAACCAACCAAAGGACACTCGTTTTATGTTTAAATTTCCATGTTGTATTACATATATAATTAACAAAATTACTAAATTAATTATGGCAAGTATCGAAGCACTTTGATCAAAAAATTCGTTTACTAAATAAGTAATAATTAAACTTGAAATTATCGCATAACATAGTCCTTCTATAATGTATTATGTTATTAGCTTCATTCTTTAAGAAATTTATCAACGATAAAGGATAAACTTACCGGAAAACATTATAATCAGAAGTATAAAGATAAAAATTTTATTTTCTAGTATCTATCCAAAAACTAAATATAATATTGAATATAATGCCAGAAAAATCTAAATTCTTTTTAAATGCATTTTCGGATAGCCGATACCTTTATTTTTTTTGGTTTCTATTTTTAAGACATAGTCCGAGTAGTAACCTTCGATTAAACTACCAATAATGTATCCCATGCCTTGAGCAATAAATACAAGTCCAACTTTAGAGATACTAACATTATAAAATGTAATAAAGATTTTTGCTGTTAAAACATCTTGAGTATATACTATCGTAGTTGCTAAGCCAAAGTAAATTAGAGTTAATGTGACTTCGGAGTAATAAAGTAAGTAGAACGGAGAAAATGGATCAAGACTTTTTTTTGTCATGTTAGATCAGTCATATGCTTCCGGGAGAGCAAAAAAAATAAATAAAAATAAAAAGCTACCAAATATTGCAAGTGACCAAAATATCCAATACCATACATAATTTTGAGCAATGAATCTACCAGTTATAGTTCCGATTAAAAAACTAATCAGTGGACCAATATAAACTATGCTATAAGCACTACCATTTTTCAGAGTTGAATATGTCACTTATACTTCTAGCACCAGCACTTTGTGAAACCGAAGCGCCGCATACCTAAAACGCTCGCATTGTTAGTAATAACCCAATATTATTTGCGATACTACAGATTGCACTTGTTATTGTAAATAATATAGTCGCAATCAAATATATATTTTGTCTAGTAGAAAAATACTCAGAAGAAACAGCCCAAAAGAGTGGAGCAATACCGAGAAATAGTGTAAATATTCCTACTAGTGCATTGGTCGAGATTTCTGAAGTATGTAATATATTTTGAATACCAATAATAGCCGGATATATTATTCTAAAAGAAAAAAATTAGTATTTAAAAGATAATTGTTTTTTGATGTGGAAAAAACTTATGAAACCGATATGGCAAGCAAAGTCCAAGTTGTCGAAAGTATAAAGAAAATAAAATATTTTCTTTTTGTTTACAACGTTTGGGATCATTATTAGGAATATATGTATTACTGAATTGTAGCATGATTTGATTTATCTGGTTAGTTTTATTATGATATTTTATATTATTAAAATTTATAAAGTGTATTGTACATGTGAATTGTCATTATTTAATGTGATAATTATTATATCATTAAAATAATTTTAATGAGAAAACATTGCAAGTCTTAAAATAAATATTTTTTTTTGTATTTGGTAAATTTTATAAACTTTTATCGCGTAAAATAATTCTCAACTATTTTTTCATAATATCTTAAAAAAATACTATATCTTATTATCGTTGCTATTATTTTAGCTTCCGTGATTATATTTTGGTCTTACAATCCATATCTCGGTTCTTCAGATTTAGAAAAAACTGTCAAAAATATAAGGGAGGGAGAAAAAATTATTAATGCAAAGGACGAAAAAATAAATATTTTACAGTGTTATTTTCGTTTTGGTTTAGTGGTTGGTATCTTAATATTAATTGCGGCTGGACTTAGACTTGATTATCTAGAAAGTGAATCACAACAAAATAGAAACATAATTTCGTATCAACAAACTATGATTAAGACTCATAATGAATACATATGTCTTTTTAATGAAAAGTCCGAAGAAGACAAAGAAGAAAGTGAAAAGATGATGCAACTGTATGCTGTTATCGGTGATTTTCTCAAGTTAGCTAATGAAAGGAGGAATAAGAGAATCTCATTTCTTTCAAACGAATTTTAAATAAGATTCTTAATTTTTCATTAGATGGATGATTTAATTGTAAATATTTACATAGTTTAAATTTAGTTTATTATGTTGTATTGTATAAATTTATTATTAAATAAAATATTATATTTAAATGGTTATATAATGATTATGTTAGTAAATAAAATAAAAATATAAAAATGCCAACAATTATTTTTTTTTTGCCATTGATATTCCAATACCAGAAAGTTCTGAATGGTTGATGTATCCAGGAATTGGAATATCAACGACCTTAAATTATAAATTTTCCCTTTCCCATTATTGTCATCGAAATCACCATCTTTTAATTCATCATATTTATTTTATAAAATAAATTACCAAATTTATTACTATCTATAATTATACATTCTTCCCTTTCCTTTATCATCATCGGGGCAGTCAACCTTTAATTCAATCATTTCAATTTTATTATTTTACAAGTTCACCATTAAGTCTTTGATTCCAAAAGAATGTCTACCAATATGTATGATTTTATGATATCAAATATATCTCAGGAAGTCGATGTATCTAGTTTCCTTTTATTGTCATATTATTATTATCTATAGTGAATATTGCATTCTCGTCATTTAGTTTGATAATGTTAATTTTATCGAGAACGTGTTATTGAATTTTCTTCATTATAAATTTTCTTGATCTTCTTGATTTTCTTGAGAATTGTTTAATGATATTCTTTTAATGGCCCATTGATTAACGACATTGGACATTACATCCATATACGTCTTATAATCAATTCTATTAAGAAATTTGGATTCTTTCTAATACATACCACGGAATAAGAGATTTATAAAAAAGATACATTTCATAATTTGCGTATATTAAATATTGGCTATGGTAATGATTTTTATTTATTTATTTTTTTAATACTCGATTCTTCATCCAAATTTCAAATTTGTAATATTTTCCGATAAGTAACGAATTTATTGTCTGGAGCGTAGTAAAAGTTTGTTTAATCGTTCTTTACGTTCTTTTTAGAATATTTTTTTTGTATGGAATTTAATAATTTATTGTTTTCTACATATATGATAAGTTTTTATTTTCGACGGTCTTGTATTGAGACATTTTGAATTGTATATTGTGGTTAAGACGTGTTGTTTGTTGGTTTATTTATACGGGTCAGAATTGATGAACGTGGTTGATGACAGGACAATTTATTTGACTAATCATCAGTACGAGTCTGATTATGTCAAGATTTACTTTCAATAAAGCCAAATAAATTTTGGTACGAATAATTTTTATTGATTAAAGTATATACATGCAGTGTTGATATCGGAAGTTACAAATCAAGAATAAATACTATTTTATTACAGTGAATTGTGTATATTTCATTGAACTAAACAATAAAATAAATTTGTCTATCATGTTATTTGTCATGTCTATTTCTGTGTTGATTCTATTAATAAGGTGCATTTGATTATTGTATTTATCTTTCATAATGTTGTAACTTTCAGCAAGATTTTCTATCCTTGTTGAATTGTTTATGGATAGGATTATGAATACAGCTGCAATTATTATAACAAGTATTGTCAATATAGTCAACTTATCTGTAAATAGTTAGGGTTAGCTCAGGTACTATCTTATTGAGAATACATGAATATACTTACAATCCTTTTCGGTCTGGGTACCTAAAGTTCTTGTATTAGGGTTAGGCCTATGGTTGGTGGAGTAGAAATAGTATGTTGTGCCATCGTTGGCCATTTAAACAAGGGGTACTATCAGTGAAGTAGAACCAGACAAAGAACTATCAGAATAAATGTATTTTTGTTAATTAGACATTTTTTATTGTCGAGACAAAAGTGTTTGCCGTCAATATTTAAACTTGAGTTTTCTTGTAATTTATCATAGCAAACGACAAACATATCATTAGAAAAAGTTTATATTGATTAATAGTTTAAATATAATGATTAAATCGCTACGTTTTAATCAATGAACCATTTTATTTATCTTAAAAAATAATATTGATAAAACAGAGTAACATAAATCAACTTTAAATTATTCTAAGCATATTCTTAATAATTCTATATTAAATAAATGAATAATTTTCACAATTTTAAACTACCTTTGTAGTATTTTCCAAATTATTATTGGATGTAAAGGTTTCATTAAAAGAATTTCGATATTCATCTTTATAGAATGTTCTGATGCAATAGCATCGATAAATTGCACATAAAATAATTAATAAAATAATAAATCCCAATATAGAGAAAGTAACCCAACAATAATCACCACAAACTCTATAACCATTGGAATCTTAATACCAAAATACCCATCAAGAAGAAGATAAGTAATAAGCTCTCGTTAAGAGTTTGTTAATGTCAGGATTCTTTTTCTTTTTCAGTCATGATCTCCAATTATAGCAACAAATAATGACCCTATTATTACGAATATAAAAAAATCTGATGCAGACTATTTATTAGTTATAATCAATAACTAATTCTTTTTTATAAGTTCTGAAGTTATTTAAGATGTAAATTTGGACGAGATGAATATGGTGTGTTTTTTCTGGATATAGTCGAGATAAAACCAATTGCACAAATTACTATTAAAATAACTTCTAATATAATCATCATATAATTTTTATCAAAGTATTTTGACAAGTTTATATAATTTTATTTGCCTGAAAGATAAACATTCATCAACAAAACATTTGAATGGACAAAACACTAAATGTTGATTGTACGTTGCATATGAAACAGTATGAAATTATTTTAATTATAAACTAAGAATGAAAATATGAAACTTCTGTGAAAATTATTAATAATCTTCAAACTGTATTAATTAGCTGATTATTGATTCAGTATAATAATTTAATATGTAACATTATTTGAAACATAAATGAATCATATGGGTGTTAAAAGTTAAAAGGGCCCATTTTTACATTTTTTAAAAAAATAAGTTTTTATTAGATTCATATATATTTTGACATGATTGACATTTTTCAATTATAAATGAAAGTCGATTTGCATAATGAAAAATAGAGATAATGTAGAAGAAAATTATACGAGGCCAAGCACATTACGATATTACCCGATAGTCGCCTGTTACTTTTAACCAATTAAAATCATGAAATTTGGTTAATCCGGATCAGTCAAAAAATCAAAACAAATTATTATCTATTAATGAAATATATGTAAAAATAGGCCCTTTTAACTTTTAACACCTCATATAACATAATGAAATTATTATTACCATTTAAAAGCATGTTTATTAACGTGTATCAAATAAAGTATAAAAAAAAGTAAAGTTCTGTTTAAAAAAAAATATATATACTCATCTGTTTATAAAAAAACCTGAATATAAAGTATAATAAAGAAAGAATAAAATACTTTGTATTTTCCCAATAATAAATAATACTAATTCCTCTGCCTCAACCACCTAAAGTAATTACGCAAAAATACCCATCCAAAAACAAAGAAAAATCATCAGAGCCAAATGTGGCATCAACTTTAAAAGAATCGAATATAAAACCATATTGGAACGATTATGCAGGAAACTTGTCTAAGAGGCTATGGTTACCTACAGGTTCATCTGTGTCTTCTTACTCTACTATAACAAACTCATGGTTCTCTTCGAGAATACAACAACCAATAAACACGAACTCTCCAGAAATATATTTACCAACGTTATATGAAGATGATGAGTCTGAAGATATTGAAGGAAAGAAAAAGAAAATTAACCTTTATATGAAAAACAAAGAAACAGAAACTAGATATGACAATATACAGAATGTTAAAAATCAAAACATATCCAAACCATTCGCAAAAGAAATTGTTGAAACGTTGGATGGAATTATTGCGATTTGCTTATAACACTGTCGTCGGTTAGAACAGGAAAAGATGTTATTATGATATCAATAAGCAAAAACAATGGTTAACATATCAGATGTTTGAAGAGAAACTCGCATTATATTTTGATATTGAGGATAAAGATCTAAGAAAGAAATGTGTATGGGGAGAAAGCAAGTTCTTAGGAAGGGTTGTTAGGCTAGGATTATTACTCAAAGGATGTCTTGACAAAGTTTCCGCAAACATTATTGATAAAACTATAGAAGAAGCTTTAATCGCTAGAGCAAACATGATAACAAAGAACATGGAAGGAGAATCTATTTCCAAGTTATCTTTTAAATCAAAGAAAGATCTTAAACATACCATTACTATATGTACTCAAAATTTTTTGAAAAAAGATTGAAACCATTTCTATGTATCATATCTTCATAATAAGTCTATGAGATCGCTAAGAAAGAAACCAAATGACTTGGTAGAAAATAAACGTGACTTGAGGCCTCTTTATTTCGAGACCAAAAGGAAAAATAACAATTGGCTATCAGAAAAGATCGATTGTAACTGCAAGTTCATATATCATAGGAAGACCAACGAATGGTACCTCTCCTGAGTATATTAAAGACAGAAAAAGATGAGAAAGGTTTATGAGAGGTATAGATTTATAGATCCTGGTGTCAAGACTCCATTTGTGATATACTCAGATACCGAAGGTGTCACTGAAATAGGTAATAATGATGCACAAAGACTGGTGAGGTTAGAACATCACACCGACAAGCTGAGTTCAAGAAGAGACAAACTAGGTAATTCAAAAAGAAAGAAGAAACAAGCCAAGAGGATCGATAAGGCCATCGCTCGAATATTCAGAAAGATCAAGAACCTGAGGAACGAACTTCACCAAAAGATCATAAACCATCTGGTGAAGAATTACAACGTAATCATGATACCAGAATTCGACATCAAGAGCATGGTGAAGAAAGAGAAAAGAAAGATCAAGTCCAATGTTGTAAGAAGCATGTTGACCTGGTCGTATGGATTGTTTAGACAGAGGCTGATACACAAAGCCGAAGAAACCAGTCTGAAAGTAATCATCCAGGATGAGGCGTACACCTCAAAGACGTGTTCATAGTGCGGTAACATACAAAACATTGGTGGTAGGAGGACTTACCAATACAAGAATTGCGGTCTCATCATCAATAGAGACGTGAACGGAGCGTGAGGGATATTCCTTCGTGCATTGCTTGATGGAGTCATATGCATGCATATGTAGGAATTAATGATTTGTTTATCAAGATTATTAATGATGTGTTACAATCCATCCCTGTTATGTCTAGTATAAATTCTTAGCATGAATAAATTTTGTAAGATCACTGGATAGATATGGGGTGTTAAAAGTTAAAAGGGCCTATTTTTACATATATTTCATTATGAGATAATTGAGTTAAATCATTTGTTTTGATTTTCGGACTGATCCGGATTAACCAAATTTCATGATTATAATTGGTTAAAAGTAACAGGCGACTATTGAGTAATCTCGTAATGTACTTGGCCTCGTATAATTTTCTTCTACATTATCTCTATTTTTCATTATGCAAATCGACTTTCATTTATAATTGAAAAATGTCAATCATGTCAAAATATACATGAATCTAATAAAAACTCGTTTTTTTTAAAAATGTAAAAATGGGCCCTTTTAACTTTTAACACCCATATTTGAGATAATTGAGTTTAATTATTTGTTTTGATTTTGGGACTGATCCGGATTAACCAAATTTCACGATTTTGATTGGTTAAAAATAACAGGCAACTATCGGGTAATCTCGTGATGTACTTAGCCTTGTGTAAATTCTTCTACATTATCTCTATTTTTCATTATGCAAATCGACTTTCGTTTATAATTGAAAAATGTCAATCATGTCAAAATATACATGAATTTAATAAAACTCATTTTTTTTTAAAAATATAAAAATGGGCCCTTTTAGTTGACAGCACTCCATATGGTCATAAATAATTTATAGTTTATAACTTATGTAAATTTAGACAAGAAAAGCCATAACGCTATTGATAATTGGAATTTCTAATTTAGAGATAATTTTTTTTAATCCATTTTCATCTTGTAACATTATGAAACATAAAATAACGAAAAAGATAAAAAATAAACACAATATAATTATTGAATGAAATCATAAAGGATAAAAATACAATAATTTTTCCTGTTTGCATCATCTATGATCTTTTTTAATAATATTTGATTTTTTTATAAAGAATTTATGATAAGATTATTATGTTTGATTACTTTTTTGATTACATCAAGACAAGGTTCACTGTTGATATTTAATGAAAACTTATATCAATAAATTATGGTTGGGACGAATATCAGTTCATTTTATTTTATTAATCATTTTATGCTACATATTTTAAATCTTTAAATTCAATGTTTAATTTATGAAGTTTGCTAATTTACACCACAGGTAATCATCACCTGTAATAAAATTATTTCAAAATTTTGCTTATGAAACTACTTTTGAAGCTCTAAGTAAAAAAATTCCTTGTGAAATTTTACTATAGACCTTACTAAACTCTAACCCTAATACAAGTTCTTGCACTAACCCTAAAGTCAAAGAAAAAATATTTTTCTTTGTTTATTTTGTATAGCTACGTTACATGAGATATCCATCGTCATTGATAAGGTTGGAGTGTTTCTCTTTAATTTCTGAATTTTTAATTACAAAATCTCGCCATTTTTCATTTACCCTAAGATAAGCTACTGGGTAAATTTTGTAAACTGTCATGTTGTTGAAAGTTTATTTTGAATTTATTTTTTTTAATCAAATTCAATGTTTATATCTATAAATTTAATGCTAATATCTATCTTAGAGAATATTCCATGATTTACATAGAATGATTCTGTAGAAGTTTCACGTTGTTCTATCTATGCATGATTAATCAATGGACACCTTATAAACATCTCTGTAGTTTCATCGTCAAATTAGTATTTAGAAATATCTGTATAAATTTGATAAATAAATTTATGGTTGTCTCGACAAAATAATATTATGGATACATATAAAGATTTTTGTGAAAAATATAGTTGTTTGTATAATAAGAGACATAATAGTAAATTATGTGTATCCATAATAAAAAAAATTTGTAATCCCATATTACCCAAATTGGATAATCCATCTAAAGAGAAAGTGTATAAATTAGTTAAATATGTACAGGCTGATCTTCATAAAATCCCAATGAGAAAAGAAATGACCAAGGATGAACAAGCATATTATTATTTTATCAGAGCAGAATTAAGTAATGTATGTAATTATCCATACCGAGAACCTAAAGAGAATGAAAACCATGAATACGAATCAACTTCCGTTCCCTTTATCATGAATACATCAAATTCTTTAACCGAGTATCCATTTGCACGTATTTTCAATATGGGATGTGTAGATACAATAAAATCTAATTTATTATATGATTATATGCGTCTTAAAGCTAAAGTGTTATCGGAATGTTTTACCGATGTTGATAAGGCAAAGGATATATTTGATATAATTGAGAAAAACTTTCAAACGATAAGTATTCTTATAGTAGATATACTAGAAAAGGAGATTTTGTCTTTATTTGATTACTATAATCTGAGTAATAGAATATCCTTACTTGATGAAAATAATTATCAATATGGTATTTATCGTAATTTTCCATGTATTTACCACAAGAGAAATACTTTAGTGAATCTTTTTAAAGAGTATAAACTTAGTGTTGAATTTTCGTTGGGAGAAAAGGAATATCGTAAATTTAAGAATGGGCATGTAGTTATTTCGATCCCAAAAAATTCGAGACAATCATATTAAAAGATCTTGGTATTGATCGTAAAGAAGTTAGTAATATTACTACAGATGAACTGATAAAGTTAGTTTTATTGACCAAAGCTGGTCTTCTCAACAAAATGATGAAAAAAATTACATTAAGATAAAATAAATTTATTAAGACTTTTATTTAGAATAATATGATAATTATATGAAATAATAAAAAAAAAAACAAATACAATAAATTTATTTGTTATTATTTTTAAATTGTTCATTAACTCTTTTTATAAATTCATCTTGATTAAAGAAATGACCTTTCTTAATATTGGTAGCTTTATTTAACAGTAACTCAGCACCTTTATATTTATTATTTGCTGCGTATTTTAAACGACTGATAGCTTTATCCGTGTCTTTATCCTGAATATATAATCCATTGAGATATATTTTTCCTAAAATATAAGCAGCCTTTACGTTTCCCTTTATAGCAGATAACTCTAGAAGACGGATGGCCTCTTTTATCATAATATTTTGTTGTGATATGTTTATATATTCACTTTGTTTCAATAATTCACGGGCATATTTGACCATTCCTTCGGGATCTTCTTGAACATAAGCGGATAGTGTCAAAAATCCTTGTGCTATTTGTTCATTATTTGGTATTTCAATGAATCCGTCTGCGTATAAACCACATAACCAGAAGAAATCATCATTGTCTTTAAACATTTTATATACCTTTTCCATAACATTGTCTGATTCTTTTTCATATGTTCTTTTAGATAAGTCTCGAGATTCTAAATACAACAGGATAGATTGATCGCGCATTTCACTTCGAAATGATGTAACCCATTTAGTTTTACCTAAATTATTAAAGTATGGGTGCGTTTTCGAGATATTTGGGAATGAATTAGAAAAGGATTTCATGCAAGTATCGGATGAGAGTTTGTTTTTAGATTTGACCAAAATATAATCATCTATATTTAAATTAGGATTTATTTCCCTTAGTAATTTAAAAGATCTCGTAATATCGTCATAATTGCTGTTAATATTGGTTAAGACAAGTCTTAAGTAAACTTCAGCGAGGAATATATCTTTTTCATATCCCATTTTCCCATGATAATAGATATATCCGAGTTTACATTGTGCTGTAGGAATTTTTTTGTAAGCAGCTCTTGTAAGTAATGCCATAGCCTTGGTAATAAGAGGTTGTTTTTTCGATTCATCTTCTTCATCGGTTATTTTATGTAAAAGTACAGGGGTATATTCGTCCATACCACGATAGTCATTTTGAATATAACTAGAAAGCATAAAGAATATTATTGCTACTTCTTTATCAGCTTTACAGAATTCGTATCCAATTTCACGATAATATCCTATCCAATAATAAGATTTACTTTCACAAAATAATGTGTATGCCTCTTTTCTGAAACTATCAGATTCATCGTATTTACATTCATCGAGGAGAGAGGAAGCAAGTCTATGTAATTTAATGGCCTCTTTTCCCACTTTTTTGTCAATGCGAACTGATTTATCAATACGACCTTCATTGTCGAATATATACGGGTATTTCTTAATGAAATCTGGATACGTTTGACAAAAAATGTTCAACGTGTCAGTTATTTCATCGTAATCTCTTGGAGAAATTTCGTAATCCGACATATTAGTGATGTGTTTATTTTTTTTTTTTTTGACAAGTTTGTTATTTATAATGATAATTTCAATACCAATATTAGGATTTACAGAAGGTTCGATAATTAAATCGTATTACCCATAAAAGTTTTATTACGTGTTTATCAAACATAATACATATTAATCTATTAACAGATTTTTACTAATTACTTTGTTAATTTATTAATTTTAGTTTAATATTGATATTAATTTAAATTATAGTTAGTTTAATAAACAATTTATTTTCTTTCATTTTTTCTGCTAATTCTAAGCTAAGCTCATATGCTTCATAATCTCTTTCTGCTACTGCGTGACTTAAATAATGGTCTGCTAGGTGATAATTTTTTTCACGATTAAATATTCCTTTAAAATATATTTTTCCTAGAAGACGCGAAGCTGTAATGTCACCTTTGTCAGATGCTCGAGTTAATATCATTACAGATTCATTTTGTAATAATCTTCGTTGTGGTTGAACTCTAGTATATTCAAGTCTATCCTTTATATCTGAAAAATATCTAATCATACCACCTGAATCATCTTGAATATACGCCGATAACATGAAAAACATACGTGGCGCAAGTGGATGCTTTTTGAGATCGGCATAGCATTCGAAATGATAATATCCTATCCAATAAAAATCGTTACTTTCTATAAAAAGTTTTAAGGCGTTTTTTCTAGTGAATTCCGATGCTTCATTATTACCCTTATTATAAAGGTCAGAAGCCTTTTCGTGTAATGCTACAGCAGTAGCTCGTTTTTCACGATCAATAGTTGATATTATTAAGTATCCTTCGCTATTAACGATGTTTTGGTTATAAATATTTGCAATAGATGGATAATCGCGACGAAAAGAATTCCATTCATTATTACATTTTACATAATCCTCAAATGTTATAATATTTAATATTTAGTTTGATTATTTTCGTATATTGATTTCACTGTTTTATAAAAAAATTTAGAGACTAAATGTTTGATATATAGAATGTTCGACAATCGACATAGTACGAGCTCACAAAAGTTTCATCTTAAATTCTATACAATTGACTAATTTTAATTAATCACATCTTACTTGATTACTTTATTACATAACGTAAAACCGGAACGTATTTTCCTATACGAATTGCTATATTTGTTTTCTTAGTAATCATGTTATTAGTTTAATAGTAATTGATTTATTCCAATAAAAGAAATTTTAATGATAAAATACATCAGAAATGAGATAGTGAATAAAGATTAAAAACATTTATTTAAAGACATGATTATTCGATAATTACAATTCACATTTACAATGTCAATGTCATATTTTCAAATCATTTTGTCTAATGAGATTTTGCTTGAATTATTCAAGTATATTCAATATCCTAAGAATTTGATTTTAAGTTGTAGGAGATGGTCTATTATATTTAAAGATTCTCAAAATGGATTATTTTTCAATATGGACGAGCCCATTGTCTTTTTTACGCGATTAAACTAGGTCCCGCCTTTATTTCTGTCGAGGTTGCTCAAGCTATTATCGCTAAAGGTGGAAATCTTTCTAGATATTTTGCCCAAAAGCTTCATCTTCATTATGGCCATATGACCAGAAACTTATCGACTTAAAGATAATTCATAATGTAGGACAGACAGATATCAATAGTATAAGAAATTTACAACAAAAAAGCGGTATTCCATGGGCAAGTGATTTGCCAATTTCGGTATACGTGTTTTTGTTAATGGAAGCTTACAATTTATATAAAGATAATTTGTGCTTGAAAGGAAATGATATGGAACTTTTTCATTTTCTTTCAGGTGGCCCTCACACCATCAATTATGCACCGATAGCTTTAAAAAATAATATGGAGCAACTAAGTTTCTTAATATTAAATATGAAGTTCGTGCCGTTTCCTCCGCGAAAAGTTAGCAATCAAACAAATAATAATACTGAAGAATATCCATCAAAAGACGGTCATGAAAACAACAGACAGCTTAATGTTATCGCTAGAGCAATCTTAATTTGTAAAGACCTTGTAACATTATGGAAAGGTATCAGTTATTATGAAATTTGCCAAGATGTTAATGATCTGGTATTTCAAGGTGCGATATTGATTCTTTTACCACCTGCTCAAAATCCTGGATGGACTAAACCCAATATTGAAACTATCACTAAGCGTCTTCTAGAGTTAATTGATTTAGGGTTTCGGTTAGATTATGAGATTATCCTTGATATTTTTCATCTTTTTGAACATAGATTAGACGAAGTCGGACAACTTTTGATAGAATCATTTATAAAAGTTATGGATAAGTCATTACATGATTTAGTACGCGATTGTTTGATGAAAATATATTCTCCAGATATCAATTTAAAAAATGAAAACGTAATAAATTTTTTATATAAGTATTTACCCGGTACTCGCGATGTTGAATTTACATATATATTCAATAGGATATCAATATTAAAATATTCAATTAACAATATGGAATAAATAATTATTAAGTAATTAAGAAAATGCAATAAGATTTATGAATAATCGATTAAGAATAAAATTAAGTAATAAAGTATAAGTTTAATAAGCAAATATTTTTCATATTTTACTAATAAGTTAAGGTTATTTTAAAGCAATTTTATAAATTAATAAAGTTTATTTAAGAATAAACATTTGGTCTCTGTAGATATTGTAAAAAAAAAAATGGAACATACTAAAAACTCTTTACCTAGATTTCAAATGTTTATATTGGGAGTTATAGTTTTCTCTGAAGCCATAAGTTCTACGTTTATATTCCCATTTATATATTTTATGGTAATAAAATAAATTATTTAAACATAATCTATTTGTTTTTAATATAATTGTTACTTCAAAGGTTAAAGATTTCAAGATTACCGATGATGACAAACAAATAAGTAGTTATGCTGGATTAATTGGTTAGTATATCATGATTTAGATTTATTGAACAAGATATTAACACAATTTTTGTCGATAGCATCATCATTCTTTTTGGCTAAAGCTTGTTCTTCGATATTATAGGGAATCCTATCTGATAAATACGGTCGACGTCCAATCTTGTTGCTTGGTTTATTGGGGTCCACAATAAGCTGTTTGTTATTTGGATTGAGCCATTCATTATGGCAAGCTATATTTACTCGTTCGATTAGCGGATTTCTAAATGGTGAGTATATAATTAAAATGAAATATTAAAGGTATTAACGATTATTTATTAGGTAATTCTGGGATAACCAAGAGTGTGATTGGAGAAATTAGCAATAAACACAATGAAGCAAGAGCATATTCGATTATAGTTTCTTGTTGGTCAATGGGATTTATCATCGGACCGATGATTGGAGGATATCTGTCTAACCCTGTTCTTAATTACCCGTCAATTTTTGCAAATGTCGAAGTCTTAAAAGTCAATCCGTATTTTTTACCTTGCGTTATAGTAGCTTTTATTATCTTGATTGGTGTGTTAACGGGATATTTTAAACTTGAAGAAACGCTCAAATGTTACAACGACGACAAAACGTAGCTCTATTGACGAGTAACTATTTAGATGAAAGAGGAATAGTTAAAAAGATTATTTTAAATGTACCTTTAGCTTCGTGGGTTGTGATCTTTAGTTACTCCATATTGGGTTTGAAGAATATTATCTTTGATGAAGTTTATCCCATTTGCGCGATTACCGATATTAATATCGGCGGGTTTGGATTAAGTACTAAAAACCTAGCGTTGACATTTGCGTCGATGGGAATAACTCAAATGTTTTCCCAAATTATTATTTATCCTTGGATAGATAAAAGAATTGACTGAGTTATATCCTACAAATACGTTTGGTTACTAAGTGGTCTTAATTATTTATTATTTCCATTAGTAAACAATATTAAAACTTGGAACCATTCTGAAAAAGATAATATAGCGTGGTTATTTTTATTATTTGTAACGTCTATTAGAATTTTATTGAATATTTTTTTACATAGTTCAATTGCGATCTTTATTAATAATTCTGTAAGATCAAATTCGTTAGGCAAAGTGAACGGGATAGCTCAGACTGCGGTTGCAATTACGCGTTCTATAGGTCCTCTTTTAGGAGGATTGATGTGGACCTGGTCTTTGTCTAATAACTTGGATTTTCCTTTTGATGGTTATTTTTCATTCATAGTATTATCAATATTGTCAATATTAGGTGGAATGCATGCTCGAATTATTTCTGATTATTTTTAATGTTATTGTATTTTGATTGATGAATAAACATAATCAATTATACGTGCATTATCGTATTTTATAGAAAAGGAGTAGATTAAATTCTAATTCACTTTAAATCGAAATGAGTAAACCTAATCTTAATCGCTTTACATTAGTCACAAGTACAATAAAGTTGGGAGGTAATAATGAATTACTCCAAAAATCTCTAGAACTTGATATACATAGAAATGATCCAGAAGAAGGACAAGTAGAAGAGTTTCTTCGGTTATTTTATGATGACTTTACTAAAATCCTATTTAAAGAAGAAAAACTAGTCATTGATCTAGTTAGAAGTCGTTATAAATGGTTTGGCTTAGGTGGACAAGCTCCAGATAAGAAAAGCGCTAAAGAAATACTTGAAAGTATTGACGTGACAGACAAGTTAATAACTGACAAAGCAAAAGAAACTAAAAGAAAGGCTCAACTTATCCTCGCATTTTTATTAACCGAAGAAGCAGATACAATAGAATCAAATAAATTAATCGAGGCTCTAGAAAACTTACATACAAGAGAGGTAGTTACTTTGGAAAAACAAAAAGAGTTTATTAGATACTTAACAAGGTCATCCGACAATGGAAGTCCCATTGCTCCAATGGTTTTAGGATACGCTTATCGGGAAGGAAAATTTGGACTTGAAAAAGATTCGGATAAAGGAAAGGAATATTTAGAGTGTGCTAGTGAAAGAGGAAATGAAAAGGCAACAGAGATGCTTGATTCTACTACTTCAAAAAGAAATGCTCAACTTTACAATATCGTCAAGGAAGAATAAATATCATCATTAGTTTATTAAATAAATCACAAATAAGGAATAGCCTTTAATATATTGCAATCGTTTATTAAAAATAAGTTAAAAATAAGTACTAAACAAAATGTTTTATTTATTTGAATAATATGAGTTCCATCAGAGAATTTCTGTATTCTGTATTTTAGACCTGCATTTTCTATATAATCAATATATAATGTGAGATTTCTTATACGATTTTTCCTAATATCAATATGACGAGAAATTCTCAAAAAATTAATGTTATCGTTATTAATGAATAAACATATCTTTTCTAAAAGTGTATCGTATTCTTCAAATTTAAGTTCTAATTGATCAATAAATAAATATTTTAAAGATATATGATTAATAATTTGTTCATTAGTTAGTTGAGTAATACTAAAATCTATTTTAACAATTATTTCAGAATGTTTTAATGATACGATGAGATTCTTAAATACTTTGTCATTAAGAAATCTCAGTTAGACAATGATTGATATCTTCGAATTGGTACTTGTTTATGAAAAACACTCCTTGTATACACAGTCTTTTAACAGATTTCCTACATTCAATGTTGAATCGAACTCTGAATAAAATGTTAACTCTTCTTTATTTCTATAACCACCTTACATGAATTATGAGATTAAAATCACCATGAGAACATGTATCGATTAAAGAGTTTGATGAACATTTATTTATTATATTTGTATAAATAAAGCTGTTTAATTAAATATGAAGGTAATAGTCATTTCAAATCAAGATATAGTTTAATTGGTAAAACTAATATCTAGATCAGGTTCTTGACTTACTTTTTTATCAAAAGAAATTAGTTTACTACCATTAAGATAATTGATATTAGATTTTTCGACATTAATAATAGGTTTGAATTTGTTTAATTCTAAGATAATTTGTTCATCATTTCGCCATAAATTTAAAGTTTCACATGAATTATCTGCAGTTGGACGAATCTCTGGATCTTGATCCCAACATTTTTTCATCAAATCAACATAACAATTCGAACTCGTTTTATCAACCGGTGGTCGCGATCCGTAATGAGTAAAATAACAAGTAGAAGATTCACCAAAAGATATCTCCCACATGATTATACCAAAAGAATATATTATCAGATGCGGTAGTATAAGGTTCCTTTCTTAAAACTTCTGGTGAAATAAAGGGTGGAATACCATAAATTTCACCATTATTTTGTTTCAGATGTTGCACCGAAAGACCCAAATCCGTGATATATGCGTTTTGAAGATCGTTTTGTAAGATGTTGCCACTATGCAAATCTCGGTGAACGATTCCCTGTGAATGAATCGCTCTAAGATCGGTAGTTATAAAAAATAGTAGTTTTAATTTATCTTCCCATTCTGAAGATTTTGACGTAAAGAACCCAGGGCTGCATATTCCAAGATAAGAATATAAATTCCCTTTTTGTTTCTCGATATACCGTAACATTTCATAAACGAAGGATTTTCAACTCCGATCTCACAGTACGCTTTTAACTTTAAAAAATTTTTAATATTAAAATAAAATAAAATAAAATAAAATAAAATAAAATACCTCATTTAAATAATCATTTTTATGAAATTCTTTTAGCGCAATTTGGAAAGTAAGATTGGTATCATAACCATAACTTACATCTCTTGTCCAAATCGCTATATAAACATTCGCAAAACCACCTTTTCCGATTTGTCTAATATTTTTAAATTTGCTATAGGAAATCCAAACTAATTGATATTTATTATCATCTAATAATGTTTTAATATCACTGTCAATATCAAGATCTTTATATTCAGATTTGACAACTTTATGAAAATTTCCCTTATTTCTCTGAAACCAATAGTTAGATTTCTCAATATCTATTGTAATTCCAATACCATTTCTATAACAGTATCCTAACTGTCTCATACTTTCAGTATAACCTATGTCTGCGGCTTTCTGGTAATATTCGAACGCCTTGTTTTCGTCCTTCTCGATACCGATTTCGTTATGATAACAATAACCAAGCATGTGTGTTCCACTAGCATCACCCATGTCTGCGGCTTTCTGGTAATATTCGAACGCCTTTTTTTCGACCTTCTTGACACCAGTTCCGTTTCGATAACATTCTCCAACCATGTATGTTCCAACATCATGACCCATGTCCGCAGCCTTCTGAAAATATTCAAACGCCTTGTGTTCGTCCTTCTCAACTCCGATTCCGTCCTGATAACAAGCACCAACACCACGTGTTCCATCAGCATAACCCATGTCCGCGGCCTTCTGAAAATATTCGAACGCCTTGTGTTCGTCCTTATCAACACCGATTCCGTCCTTATAACAAACACCAACACTAAATGTTCCAGTAGCAAGACCCATGTCTGCGGCTTTCTGGTAATATTCAAACGCCTTTTTTTCGTCCTTCTCGACACCGATCCTGTTTCTGTAACAATCACCAACCCTACGTGTTCCATCAGCATGACCCATGTCTGCGGCCTTCTGAAAATATTCAAACGCCTTTTTTTCGTCCTTCTCAACACCGATTCCGTTTTCATAACAATAACCAACATAAAATGTTCCACTATCATCACCCATGTCTTCGGCTTTCTGATAATATTCAAACGCCTTTTTTTCATCCTTCTCGACACCGATCCTGTTTCTGTAACAATCACCAACCCTACGTGTTCCATCAGCATCACCCATGTCTGCGGCCTTCTGAAAATATTCAAACGCCTTTTTTTCGTCCTTCTCAACACCGATTCCGTTTTCATAAC
>CAJVPY010000239.1:0-31018 GCA_910591965.1 Dentiscutata erythropus | reverse complement strand
ATGACTTAGCCGGCTAAGTCATCAACTTAGCCGACGACTTAGCCGGTCGACCGTTAGTCGATCGGCTAACAACACTACTACAGATTCTAAAAATTCAATTGTCACATCACACGCCGTGATCTATTAAAGAAAATTTGATTCTTCATAAATTATTGAGTGCATCACTACTTGCAATATTTTTTAATATCGTTAGAATTATGCTTATGATCGAAGTTGTTTTCAAAATTTTGTAAGAAATTTTTTTTTTTGTTAGTGCGCAGAAAGTTATTTCATAGACAAAATTTTGAGTTATCGGCAATTTTTAAAATTAGTGTCGAGATTTTATTGTTTAACGATCTAGTCGATAAATGTTCTTTTTTTATTATTAGCAAAAATAATAAAGTTTTTAATCTTCTGTTCGGAATTTACCATTGTTGTTATTTTAGAAGCTAGAATTCTAATAATATTATTAATTTGATAACTTTTCAACTACAATAATTTTGGATAACATGTTATCTAAGATGCGCTATACAAAGTTCTAGATCATGTGTTTAATACTAATCAAGAGAATGTTAATCAGAATACAACTTTGAGATTTATGGTGAATCAAACCAAAGTTTGTCAACTCAAAATCATCACTTAAAATTGTTAAACATCAGCCAGCCTATATGCGATTTTTGTAAAAATGGTGATATTATTGAGATTTGCTCAAGTAACACACTTACTATAACCTGCTAATACTTCAATCAATACTTGAGCAGTTTTTTTGTTTCTAAGTAGTATATAAAAAGAAGATAGTGAAATAGTAACATGATAGTGGCGACGATAACGAAGATCTATAATAATTAAAAGTTTGAAATGCTCGAATGATAACTCTATTTGCTTTAATAGTTATAAATTTTATTAGGTCAATACAAAAAAAAAAAAAAAATTACCGACAAAAATATCAGATATTAAACTCGCAGGCTATGCTTTATAGTTATTGTGAAGCAGTTATTGACGACTATACTATTTTTTTCACTTTCGTATAATTTACGTCATCAAATTTAAACTTTCTTTTCTGTGTTTTATTTATTTTTTTTTTTTAGGGACAAAATTTTAAGATATAAAAAAAAAGATGATAAATCAGTGATGACGGAAACTGTACAAATATAAAATTTTTAGTGCAGTCATCAATAACATAATACTATTTATAATTTCTTGATGTAATAAACTACGTATCCTATAATTTATTATCTTAATAATAGCACTTCTTATTTGATTAAGGGCGTTCTCAAGCGCCTCAATTAATGGATCAAAGTATGTCAAAAATGTGTCGGGAATCAAATTTTAATTAACGGAAAGTAATTTTAATCGATCAACCGAGCAGATGTGTAAGGTAGTTTATTACGTGAAAAAAAATAGTAAAAAATGAGAAGTGAATTTACCATTTCAGTCAAAAAACTTTTTGTCCCTAGCCACCTTTTTTTTTTTGTGCTGACTTATCAAAACTTTATATATATTAAAATGATCAAGTGTTTTCATACTTTTATTATGGATTTCATTATCGACTTATATTTTTTGTAAAATTTTCGATAACTATTCAAAATCCTCTCAACTTGTGATTGACCTATCGTTGCAATTGAGACTACAATTATTAAAAAATCATAGTAATAGCAATGTTTGAGCATATCTCAATAATATCGTTATTCGTATCATTGACTTTTATCCGAAATGTTATGGCAATAACTAAAATTATTTGTGCACTATTTAGATCACTATGAAATCGCATCTCGATTGATGCTTGAGAACACTCTAAAAAACATTTTCCGCCAATTAAAATCTTATACTCAACATATTTCGACCCATTGATTAAGTCACTTAAGAAACGCTTAGTCAGGATCACTGATTGAATTTTCAAAAAGTATAAAGGTTCATTAATATATTCAAGATTCATGATTCTGGTTATATTCGTACCTATCAAAATTTCTTTTCGTTAAATAGTTTTTAGATAGATCATTGTGATCTATATACGATGATCTATATAAGATAATCTATATCATTTAATTCTGGGTTTGTACGTTTTAACGTTTTTGATTGGATCAGAACAAAAAATGTGATATGAAACGTGATCTAAGTGGGAAAAGAAAATTAATTAATTATTATGACATTTGTTATGCGAATAACCGAAAAAGACATAAAATTATGATATTTGTCATAATCAATATCATAATTGGAAATTAATTATGTTACAGTACATCATGCATATGTAATATGATGTAATATTTTATTCTGGGTTTAAAATGTGATCGGAAAATGTCATAACGATTGTATCCGAATTCCAAAATTGTGAAATAGTTCACTGACCCTTGCTGCTCTATACGTAAGTATTGAGACAGCTTTTGTCTTGAATCATGTGACATCTGATCAAACATCCGGTTATGATCACATGTTCGGTCGATCGGTTAATTGATAGAACATAAGTATTAGTATGAGGTAATCAGGTAATTAGTAATAATGAAAGTATGGTTTTAGCCTTAGTTAAGTAACCGATAATTATGAAGTAATTAGATCGTAGAATATTTAGTAAGTAAGTGAAGAATTAACTTTGTCTTTTAATTGAACCCAACTTTTCATTCTGGCTATATCGATCCCTATCACCCTACTCATGTTTGAGCGACACATGATTTCCATGGCCTGCTGGGATGGCAGTCATAAATAAGAGTAGGTATATGATTTTTACAGCAACTTATGATGGTAATTGCAATACAAACCAACTCGAGTTTAACTACCAACTATTGCAACTAGAATAGTAAGATTTACTTAAGCTCTTAATAGGAGTCAAGCTAACTTGACCTTAAATACACATCATTCTGATCAGAATGGCAAATTATTTAACAGAAAGAATATTTAATAGCTACTCTTTATAGAAATTACAATAATTCTAATACAAAATTAACTCACTACATTTTTGATTTATTGCAGCAACTCATAAGAGGAATTACAATAGATTTCACATCGACTACGAACTAGAATAGCAAATGACTTATGTTTTAAGTTGAAGTCACGATAACTCCGATGAAACCAACATAACATATACTTCGAATACCCAGAGCAAGTAATTTTTAAAGTAATAACCGATTTCGAAAAAATCCCGTGACAAAGTCACGGGCAGGGTGCTAGTACATCTTTAATTGCATGCATTATAGACATTTTTTGAAGTAAACTTTTTGGGACAATAAAAAGCGTACATTTAGAAAAGGATAGAAGTTGGGTTACGTTTTATTTTAATTACTGCATATTCAAATTTCTTAAGTATCAAATTGAAGATACCTGTTATTTGTGCGCTGTGTTGCATTATTATTAATTTATTAATAATATATTTATAACATTATTAATCCATACTTCTTGTAAATTATAGTATGCACAAAAAATAACGCAAATATTGTTGGTCCACGATTAAAAAGAATTTATAGAAATTAACAATGTGTAAGAATACGTTTATTTGGCACTAATGCAACAAATGCTCCAACTTCCTTTTTAACATTATCGTCTAAATAAAAATATCCATTTACACCCACGTAATTCAAAGTTCTGTTTCGTATACAGAATTCGACTAGCGCTTTAGTACTTTTCTCGTTATAAAGGTGATTAATTAACAGTTTTTTTAAAGGTATATTGCAATTATTGAGAAATATATCAATACACGAATCAAAACCAGAATTCCTTAAGTCAAGATATTGCAATGATAACGGCAATATTTCAGCAAACTGCTTAACTCGTATTTTCTGTTCCTCTACTGACATGTCATCATCAACGCACCATAACGAGAGAAATTGAAGTTTTTGTAAATTACAAATTAGTTCTAGTAGTTTTGTGGAAAACAAAATACCCGAAATATTGAGATATATAATGTTTGGACAGGAGGACATAAGTGCTTCTAGTAATAATAATTCTTCCCAAATTGCTAAATTTTCTAATCCAAATTCTAATCGTTGTATTAATGTACCAGACTCTTTTAAATTGACCATTATGGTTTGTACATCAATAGTGCAATCAACTATCTCTAAAGTGCTGATATTATAATTAAAATTTTTAACCAATTTCGTATTGCAATACCTAATACGAAGTGTTTCCAAGTTTTTACAATTTTCCAGTATCTCGAATTCCGCACTAAAAACACAATTTTCTACTATAACTTCTTGTAATGAATTTTTTTGACTCTCTAAAGCCGAAATAATCCCGTGATATTTGGTAAAACTTTCTTCTCCAACTATGATAAATTGCCTAAGATTCTCTTGTGATTTAATAATATATATAAGAGCATAAAATAGTAAATGAAATAATTCAGGATCATAATCTGAATTAAATTCATCAATTTTCAAGGATCTAATTTTCGTGGCATTCTTTGTCAAGATCTTTAATAATGTAGTAGCGCTTTCAATGTTGAAATCTGACATTACTCCCAAAGATAAATCTCGAAGTCGTGAGAAAAATTGTTTATTTTCTCCTAATGAGTAAAAAATCTCTGGACTAAAATCAAGAAATTCCGAAAAATGTAAATCTAATTTATGTAAAGTGGCTCCACTTTCAATAAATAATTTGAGTAATAGATTGATTATGTAATGCATTGATGCGTTATACTTGTATGATGGTTTCGAATCAACAAGTTCGAAATCGATCCATTTTTTGACTTTATTTTCTAAATAATATAAATCAAGAACTTTTAAAAATCTTGCATAATTAAATAGTGTTTTAGAAAATTCTGCATTAATTCCACACTTTTTTAAACTGAATTTTTCGTCTTCGCCAAGAGATGAAAAATATTTTGAAATGAATAAAGGTCTTCGATTGAATGAAAATGGATCTTGCCAAAGAATAGGAATTGACATTTTGCACCAATGTCGGCTCACAAGTGTGCATGAGTATAAGGAAAAAATTTCATTAATCAAATTATTAAGAATATTCTCCATTAATTCGGGCATATCACCCATAAGTATTTTTGATGCCATGATAAATTTCGTTATCATAAAAAAAAAATTTTAGGAAAGATGTAATGTTATGTAATAACAGTCTATAAATAAGACCGTGGGAAATGTATCGATCAGATGATCTACTATAATCCGGAAAATGTGTACCGGGTTGGGTTCGGATGGTGGTCCGGAAAATGGCATCGAATTTTTACGTTTTTTCTTCTTTTTACTAAGACTTTATTTTCAATTATAGAGATAATATAAAGCAATATTTAATACAATTTACAACATATACCCAATGCGTATAATAATATAAATAAACTTGAATTTCGACATTATAATAATTTATTTCTTTTTAACAATTTGGTTTGTTTTCTGTGATGTTCTTAAATTGATCGATATTTTCTTTCTGTATATTCATTGACTGTATGAAATTTGGTGAAATAGATAAGACGCTAACTTGTCTATCGATAGAGATTCGGATTTCGTATCCTTCTTGAAATATTCAATGTCGGCTATTATTGTTAACATTACTAATGATAAATTGAAAACTTTTCAATAGATATAATATGCTTATTGGATCTTCATTGCTACGTAGGTATTAAATAAATTCTGAATTGGTATCAATTAAAATTTAAAATACCAACCTAATTTTAATACCACTTTTAGACGATCGAACATTGCTTTTTTCACATTTGGTTCAACTTGTGACTCATAAGCGACGAAAGTTTTTGCGAAGTGACTAGGTAGATTTGATATATTCTATTTTTTTTGGTTTGCTAAGTCCTAATTTGATGGTTTCTTGCATGTAATTAACGAAGTAAAACTTACAATATAAAATACATACTTATAACAAATATCGCATCGCTTTTATTTTTTGCAAGAAAAAACTCCCGAAAAATATTATTGATTATTATAATTTAAATAATGATAAACTAACGACAATAAGTAATTTTATTTTATTAGCTAGACAACGTACATATTTAAATACGTAATTTTTGTCTCTAGTTCCGAATGTTATACCATTCCGATCTAGCTTTCCGGATGATCATCCGATCTCAACCCGGTACACATTTTCCAGGTGCAATTTAAATCTCTGAATACACCCACGTAATTCAAAGATTTGTTTCGTACGCAGAATACGATTATTCCTTTAGCATATTTCATTAAGGTCATTGATTAACAATTTCTTTAAAGGTGCATTACAGTTATTGAGCAAAGTATTAATATATGGTTCTAACCATGCATCCCCTAAGTTAAAATATTGCAATGTAAACGGTAATATTTCTGCAAATTTCTTAACTCGTATACTTAGTACTTCTTCTAGTATGTCACCAATATAACACCATAATGTGAGAAATTGAAGTTTTTGTAATTTACCAATAAGTTCTAGGTGTTGTATGGAAAACTCAATACCCAAAATGTTGAGATATGTAATGTTTGGGCAGAAGGACTCAAGTTTTTTTTAGTAATAATTAATCTTCCCAAATTGTTTATCTTTTGATTCAAATTTTAATCGTTGTAGTAGTAAACCAGACTTTTCTAAAATTTGTACTATACTCGATGCATCGATCTGGAAATCAACTATCTCTAAATCTCTGATATTATAATTTAACGATTTCAATAGTTTCTATTGTAATTTCTTGTAATGAAGTTTTTTGACTTTCTAAAGCTGAAATAATACCATTGAAATCTGTAGGATATGTAAGATATCTTTCTCCAACTATACTAAATTGTCTAAGTTGTTCTTATGATTTAATAATACGTATTAAAGCATGAAACACTTTTGGCTCATGATCAGAACAATATTCAGCTAGATTCAAAGCATTAATTTTCGTTCTTAATAATGTGGCATCATTTACTATGCAAAAGCTAAATCTTGTTTCTTTACCTAAAGATAAATTTCGGAGTTGTGAAAAATTTTTTCATTTTATCCTAATGAGTAAAAGAGCTCTGGCTTAATTTCATTATTACGTAAATATAAATATAATTTTAATTTATGCAAAGTGGCCCACTTTCAACAAATAATTTAACTATACGAGATTCTGTTTTGTAAAATTGATTTGATTTTAAATCAACAAAATAGAAGTCAATCCATTATTTAACAAAAGATGTAGATCAAGAATATTTAGTAATCTTGTATAATCAATTAGTTTTTATCCATATTTATTCCACATTCTTTTAAACTGAATTTTTCGTCTCCGTCAAGAGAAGAAAGTTATTTAAAAATGAATAATGAGTTTCGTTTGAATGAAAATGGAGAATAAGAATTGATATTTTACGCCAATGTCGGTTCACTTGTGCGCACGAATATAAAGAGTAAATTCATTATTTAAATTATTAAAAATATTTTCCATTAATTTGAGCATATCGCCCATAAGTATTCTTGATGCCTTGAATTATTTTTTACACTGTACGTATTAAAAGAGAAATGGTCTAAACCTTTTATTGTTGCACGTACATACGTATTTATAATTTTAGCAGTTATGTAACGCACCCTGAACTTTTTGATCAATCAAATTTAAGACCAGGCGCAATATGACAGTCAAAAAACTATGTTAAATACATGCGCGTCAATTAGTAAAGTTTCACAAGAAACGGTTTAGAAAGCGGTTTGGGACTTAATTAAAATTTAGAGTCATTCCTGTTTCTTGTAAAAAAAAAAGGGTCGTTTCTATTTTTACGTTACATTAGATCTTGAATTTGATTGGTCAAAATTATAGATGTGGAAAAAAATTTTGATTCAATTCCAAATTGTGCTTTGCAGACCAAATAAATCTATAATATTCGCAAAATCTCATTTGTTCTTAAATTTTATAATTATTATTCATTTAATTATCCTCTTATACGTAATAAAATTATCATCTGTTACGAGTCTCCTTTACATTTTATTAACAATTTTGTTAATGTGAAAGGAAATATTCATTCTTAAATCATATTTTGATAACAATTTATTATAGTTATTTTTTCAGGAGGATGCGAACAATCGCAAATCACCACATATTAGCTACTTTACAGAACCCATTGATTTTTGCTAAATATGTATGCTTTATAATTATTCTAATATTAAACTTATATTGTAATTATATTATAAATATATTATATACATCAAAGTAAAAGTGATTTAATAGAACAAAATAAATATTTTTAAAATATGATACAATATTTTTGACATATGTTTATTAAAACTAAATTTGCAATCTTAAAAGATACTTCTACTACAAAATCAAAATTACTTTCTAGACAGTTTCTTTTGGAGTTTTTATGATTTCAACGCCAATGATTTTAAAATAAGAATATGGTCAAAGTGTTTCTGCATAATAAATACTAGCAAGATTTGCTTGTGACTTTATTTGTCAAAAAAATTGAGCATACACCGAAATTAATCAAGTAGGGTAATTGGAAGTTATATAAACAAGTTTACCAAATAATTTTTTTCAGCAATTCGGTCTCTAATGCTATACTTTTATATGTACAAATCAAGATTATAAAGATTATTAATGTTAAAATAAAATAGGATTATCAATTTATCAGCTCAGTAAAGCAGTTGATGAAAAAAATTTTACGAAAATGCTAAAACACAGAAAATAGATGCATAAACTTAAGTCAAACCGCTTGTAAAGATGAAGTCAAGGCTGATATTAGTTTTAGTTTATAAAAATTTGGTATAAAAGATCTCAACTTCTTATTTAGCTTTCATTAACTTTCTTCTATCCAATTCCATTCTATTAATAATCAATAGATTGCACTTTTCTCAAAAATAGGGCACGTGATTACTCTTGATCCGAATGGTTAATGTAAGCACGTCTGATCGGCTAACATTAGAGATGCAAAAAACAAGCTTTTTGTTTTTTGTGGTTTAAAACGTGGTTTAAACCATTTTTTATGTTTTTTATTAAATGTTATATACATCTGAAGTTGCTACTTTAAATAAATAAAGTAGCACCTAACCAAAATTAAGCTCAAAAATTGGAACTTTATACATGTGGTTCTAGATATTTAAAGTAGCAGCTTCAGATGTGTGGCTACTTTAGATGAGACATATAATAACACCAGGGGTAGATAGAATTAGCCAATCAAAAATCTGGATCAGGTGTAACGTAAAGAAATTCAAAACAAACGTTCACTTTTCTCTTACAATTTTACCATTCTAACCACATATAATACCTAAATCAAAATATAAACTATTTTCTTTGTTCGAAGACTATTGACATCGAAAATCGATCCTACGACCTGTCAATTTCTAATAAAATGATTAAAATTCTATAATCTGATTGGTTTATAAATAATATTTGATTTTATTATTTTTTATTAAAAAAATTTAAATGTTTTAAACACTTAAATCAAGTTTTAAATAAAACATTTGCCATCCCTAATTGATTACAACTTGTATAGGTCATTCATTTAATTGATACCTAATGGGCAAAAATCAAATACGTACGTACGTACGTAAATCTCATTTTCCCAATTTAGGATTATCTTATTTTGTGCTTGGCTAGGTGATGTGTAACCATGTAAGCAGTGCAGAATCGGACTGTTTTCCGAACAATTCAGATAGTTAATAGCAGCTTCTTTCCAGCTTATAGCTTATCCAAAAAATGTATATATACTCAAAAATTACTTCTTAACAATTTTAATTAATAGTATAGTAAACTAATAAATAAAATTTAAGATGATTCATATTAAAGTACTCGGATTCGTCAAATTGTTCGCAGCACCGTATGCTTTGATAAAAATGGGATAATCATTACTGTTACATATGCAGACGTTACAGTTTGCATAAACTATAATTTAGTGTTATACGTACGTACGTACGTTATTAAAATTCATACATCAAAATTTTCTTTGTAACTAATATGTCAAAAGATAGTTTATCTCAAATTACTCAAATCACTAATGCTTTTAATCGAATGAATTTCGATGATTGTCAAGAATTAGCAAATAAGAATGATCCAGAAGGAATATTCTGGCTTGGTTATTGTTATGAATATGGAATCGGAGTTGAAAAGAATGAAAATAAGGCATTCATTTATTATCAAAAATCTGCAGATACGAATAATTCTAACGGAATATATCATGTTGGCCATTGTTATTATTTAGGAGTTAGAGTTGAAATAGATAGTAATAAAGCATTTGAACATTATTTAAAATCGGCTAAGGCTGGTAACTCTATAGGGATTTTTAAAACTTTAATTTGCTATAGATACGGCATTGGTGTGGAAGAGAATATTAAAGAAACCTTAAATTGGCTTACCAAGTAGGTTATGTATTTATTAACTAATTTTATTTTAAAACAGAATTCTCAATATTATTTAATTTTTAGGGAGTAAGTATTAATTATTAAAATTAGAAATTAGAAATTTATTTTTATCATTAAGCAACATTTTAAATTATTTATTTAGCGAGTAAGTATTAAATATTTTTAGTTAAATTTACAACCAATACCAATACTGACACAGTCAAATCGGTTAAATATTAAATATAATTTATTAAATATATGATTGACTATTAATTAATTAATATATTATTAAAATAATTTGATCAATTTAGAATGTAAGTATAAAGAACATTTATTAAAATAAGTAATTAAAATAAGCTATTCAAGTTCATGATTATTTACTATTTAATTTCTTTTTATTCGCATTAATTTAGTTTGTGAGTATAAAGAACATTTATTAAACGAAGTAATTAAAATAAGCTATTCAAGTTCATGATTATTTACTATTTAATTTCTTTTTATTCGCATTAATTTAGAAAGTGAGTATAAAGAACATTTATTAAACGAAGTAATTAAATAAGCTATTCAAGTTCATGATTATTTACTATTAATTTCTTTTAACACAGTGAGTGAGTATAAAGAACATTTATTAAACGAAGCAATTAAAATAAGCTACTCATGTTCATGATTATAGAATGTTTAATTTCATTTTATTCGTCTTAATTCAGGTAAGCATAAAGAAAATTAATCTAATTTAACTTACAGTAGCAATTAATGATCATAAATTATTTACTTATTAAATAATAAATTAATTAGACGGTAAGTATAAAATTATTTGCATTAAAATTTACAAATTATAAATATGTGAAATAACTAATATTATCAAAAATAATATAAAGAAATTCTGTATATGGCAAATGTGGACATTGTAATGAGTTTAACACACATGAATCTTGGTGTTGCGCATGTGACCCTGAAATAATGATTCGAAAGTGGACAAGCGGGAGTAAAGATATTGACTATATTATAAAAGAGTCACAACTTAGGACTACTAGATATGTGGATATGACTGAATGGATTCCATTTGATAGACTAACTAATATTGTTAAAATTGGTGAAGGAGGGTTTGGCCATGTATACTCTGCAACATGGTTAGATGGTATACGAAAAATTAATCAAGAAGACAATTGTTATGTAAGAACACGTGAATCATCTAGTATTGTTGCTCTCAAGACCTTGTCTGATTCATCTTTGAATGAAGTAAGTTAAATCATTGTTTATTATCTAATTTGTTGAATATAAAGTTCTCTAATTTATTTGCTTAAAATTTTAAAGTTTAAAAATCATATGAATTGTAAATCATGTGGTAGTTATCTTAAAATATACGGATTAACTCAAAATACAGAAACAAATAAATATATGATGGTATTTCAGTATGCTGATAATGGAAGTCTTTATAAATATTTAAGAAATAATTTTCGAGATCTTACCTGGCACGACAAATTAAACCTACTTTTAGATATTTCAAAAGATTTATTTAACATTCATTATACGGGATATATTCATGCAGACTTTCACAGTGGTAATATTTTGCAGGATAAAGGCATTAGTGAACGTATGCAATCTTACATCTCGGATCTAGGATTGTCGAAAAAGTATAATGAAATTGATTCTGAAGCCTGTATTTACGGTGTTGTTCCTTATGTTGCTCCTGAAGTTCTATCCGGTCAAAAGTTTACAAATAAAGCTGATATTTATGGCTTTGGTGTCATCATGTCTGAGATCTCAACTGGACAAAGACCTTTCGATGGTTATGAATTTAATGAACTTGCTGTAAAGATTTGCATTGGATCACGGCCTGGATTTGCTCCTGGAACTCCGGAATGCTATATTGAATTGGCTAAGAAATGCATGCATTCTGATCCACATAAAAGACCAACTGCTTGGCAAGTTCGTGATGAACTTCAAGACTGGATTAACAGCATGGAACATTCATCTGATGAAGAAATTAAAATGCAATTCTTAGAAGCAGATAAGATGGTCAAAACATTACCTGTTGTCTCACGGAAACATCCAGATATTATGTATACGAGTAAAATTATCAACACTCAAAGAATATCAAGTGCAATTAAAGGTATATATGTGAGTGCCGCCAAGGGAAAACCCCTAATCGGGCTTTCAATTATATTTTGTACTGGACATATTCTCTAAGAAATTAAATAGATTTTGTCCGGTACAAAATATAATTGAAAGCCCGATTAGGGGTTTTCCCTTGGCGGCACTCATTTATTTTATAATTCATCTAAACTAGTTCATTTAAACTAATCATCCAAAGGAATTATTATATTATTAGCCTCAGCAAGTAAGCCTATTGATTCTGTTGAAATTCCTACTGGTGAGCACTATATTTACTAAATTTTCAAATTTTGCGAATTAACAAATTTATTTATTACACTATATTTTATTTAGATGATAATTAATCTATTTAAAGATATATTTATTGCTTATAGCCATTATTTAAAAAATTATTTTATTTAAAAATAAAATTTAAATTTTTATTAATTTACTATTTAGTCTAAATTGAATTTAAAAAATCATGTCAAAACAATACCTTGGATTTAAACTAAGAACTTGTCCATTTTGGATCCATTTTTAGAATATTACTACTGTCGACCCTCCCAAAACAGATAACTTGTGATAATCGATCAAATTTTGATCCACCAAGCCTGTTCCATACTTACAGGTTTTGGCCACCAATTTAACAATCAAATTTGAACATAAAAGCGATCAAATTTGAACATAATAACAATCAGATATCTCATGATTTAGTGATCCAAATCACATGATTTTGGTACCATTCGACTCGTCTTATTAAGATTAGTTGAATGGCACCAACATCACGTAATTTGAATTACTAGATCGCGAAATATCTCTGTCCGAATTTGATTGCTATGATGTATAAATTTGATCGTTTTAATGTCCAAATTTGATTGCTATGAGGTTTGAATTTGATTGCTATGATGTCCAAATTTTATTGATGTGATGTTCAAAATTGATTGGTGATGTCTAAAATTGATTGCTGTAATGTTTGAATTTGATCCGAATTTGATTGTTAATTTGTTTGAAATTGGCGGCCAAAACCTGTAATTTCCGATAACCTGCCATTTCTATATCGATAGTCCTAGTATTCCAGTTTCCGATAGGATCAGTGGTTGTTTTGATTTATTTGAACCCAAATGATCCCATTCCGGTATTACGATCAATTCGTAACATTAGTGTAAATCTGCTAAATCTAATCGAGTAAAAATATTATCTGAAATTGAAAGTAATAATTGGCTTATCTCTTCTTCCATACATTGTTGAGTTATTAATTGCTGACGAAGTTGAGAAAGATTAATATTAGTTCGTATACGAGCTACTTATACTCGAGTACTAAACGCTACCTAAATCTAGTAAATAATACATAATATCGATAGCCATACCATATCGGGAAAGTAACAATACTGACATTACATATTACTAACAAGACATAATTTCGAAAAACCATTTTATTGAAAGTTCATTTAACTGAAAATAAATTTTACCGATAAGTCATTTATCTGCAATTTTCATTTCACCATATACTAAAAAATGAATATCTATTTTACTGACATACTATTTTACCGAATGGTACATTTTTATTTCTTCGAAAATATGGGAGGTCAAAAGTAGAAACCACCGAATTTGTTTTTAGTAAGTTTTTTTAAAAATTTTAATTAAAATATCTTGACAACTTTTAAACCAAACCTAATAAATTTTTTTTTATTTTAATTCTATAACTATATAGAATTAAAATAAAAAAATTTTTATCAAGTTTGGTTTAATGGTTGTTAAGATATTTTAATTTAAAGTCTGAAAAAAATTTACTTAGAAAAAAATTCGGTGGTTTCTACTTTTGACCTCCCATATCTTACTGAAAGCACTTTTACCGAAGGATGTTTTACCAAATTTACAGCTATTCTTATTAATTCTGGGCCACTTGATAAACCAAAAATGGTTCTAACACAAAATCTAAAGCCACTTTCTCGAAAGAACATAATACCTGCTGACTAAATTGACCAGCATTATAACTAATGCCGGCTAACTTTGTCGGTATTAAATATTTTCGGGGATCTGTCTTTCGGGATTTGCAGTAAAACCTTCAAAATTGGCATAAACTAATTTGCTAAACAACTTAATTATATTAAGAAACGTCCTTTTTACACTCGTGTGTCTAATTTAATTTATGTTTATGTTTATACTTTCCATGAGTTTTTGGTATTTTGTTTTTTTTTCTTCTGATTTTTTGCCGGTATGATGAACTGATAATCAGTAGTCGTTAAAGGCCATAATGTAACGAAAGAATCTGATATTTTTTCATTCATTCGATTGTGGTGTAACGTGTAATAAAAGAAGTAGATAATGTATCGTACATTCTCTACGTATAGTGTCACCTGGAACTGTTATTGTCACTGAAGAATGTATTCTGATTGGGCCTGTTTTAACGGTAAAGCTGCGTGTTATTTTCTCTACAAGTCATTTACCCGACATCACATTAACATTCGACTTGCTGCAGATGTATATTGCCATTTGTGTAATGTCAGACAATGACCTATAAAGAAAACGACCGCTAGGAAATAAAAATGTAACTGCGCTGAAGTATTTATTTGTCATTAAGCATTTACTATTTTGACATCTCCTCTTTACCTAATTTACTTATGCGGTATAATCTTCTTTGATAATTGTTGCGGCTGATGCTGAAATTTTGGTCTAGTTTATTATGAAATTTTAAAATTTTTTTGGCCTTTTTGTTAGGGGTTTTTTATAGGGTTAGGTTAGGGTTTGAGTTTGGGTTATTAGTAAAAAGTATATGAGAATTTTTTATGTATTATAGATTTAAATTGGGACCCTAGATTTCAGCGTCAGCCGCGACAATTATTATTCATTTAATTATCCTCTTATAATAAAATTATCGTCTGTCACGAGTCTCCTTTACATTTTATTCTTTCTTAAATCATATTGGATTAACAATTTATTGTAGTTATTTTTTTCAAAAGCATGTGAACATTGCAAATCACTACATCACAACATTACATTGCTCATATTGAAGCTTGAGATTTTTTATCGTTTTAAATATTAAAAACTTAATGTAATATCATCTTAAATAAGGTAGCTGCGCGACGCAGTCGCGCTAGAAACCAGGAACGAAGCAACAATAAGTGATCACATATTCTCAACATAAAAAATTAACAATAGTAGGTACTTTCAATGACGTAACAAGGCAACTATTTTTGTGAAATCAAATGACTCTGTAGGATCACATAGTCAACTTGTCATTTTAAACTGAGTTTTTGTTATAGTCTTACGACTAGGGCTCTGCAATTGGGCACGCCGGGCATATTGGCACCAGGACAGGCACTAGTGCCTCACGCCGTGCCCATGCCCAAGGCACAAAAGTTCCAGGCATTATTGTGCGCATGGGCACAAATGCCAGGCATTTTATGAGCATGGGCACAAAGTGCCAGGCACTATTATGGCACGGCACAAAAGTGGCAGGCACTATTATGGGCATGCCAGGCACTATTATAGGCACAGGCACAAAAATGCCGGGCACAAATGCTAGGTATTATTAAAACACACAACCTAATACAATCTCCATTAGTGCTCCGAACCAGTGTTCGAAATTAGTGTTCTCAGAGTCCTTATGTGAACACTATTATAAATTTGTGCACAGTATAAGTTTTTTTACTGTTCACTATTAAAACTTTTTTGAGAAAAGTAAAATAATAATAGTGTTCTCATAAATATGTAGGATAAGTCAATAGAAAACAAGTAAATTTTTTTTAATAAGTTTTTTTTAAAAAAATTAAATAAGAATAACTTAAAACATGATCGAACTTAATACAAGTTTGTAACAATTATTTAAAAAAAAATTTATTAAATTTGGTTAAGGTTTTGTTAAGTTATTCTTTTTTAAAGTTATAAAAAAATTTTTATTAATTTTGGTTAATGTTTCGTTAAGCTTTCTTGTTTAAAGTTATAAAAATTTGCTTAATTTCTATTGACTAATCCCCATATGATAAACAGCTGTATACCAAAAACCCGATAAATATACTGTATTTAAGGTAAATTAATAAATATTTTTGAATTATTTTTAATATATTTACTGTTTTTTTTTTAGTGAACATAAAATCGTACCTTGAGAACACCTACATCTATTGTACTGTTCTCATGAGAACAGTATTTGGATCTGAAATTTCGAACACTGCTTCGAACGGGTCGGTTGACAATTTTTGAGTTAGAGCTTCAATCTGAACCGAACTTAATCCAAAATTTTAGGGCTAATATATTAAATTTTTTTTAAAAAATGAATTCAATCGCCCTTATTGCATGTAACGATGATCATCGAAGTTGGCTAATCAGATCTAAGCGGTATGCTTATAAACTTAGTGGGCTACTACAGTAAGAATCGTGCATTGCATATTCGAATCAATGAAAGTTTTTTTTATTATCCTATGTGTCCATGGAATTAATATAATAAAACTTTACTGATTTTGCTGTCGAGAAATTATTGTTCGAAGTTAAAATGAATTTAGGCGATTATTAAAACAAAGTCAGCAGTTAAGTTTTTCCAAACTTTGATCAATAATACCACAATAACTGCCCACCTAAAATCGATGAAAATTTTTTATTTTTATTCTATAATATGGAATGGATAGGTAACTGCTGAGATATTTTCGTTCGAAGTTTGAAAAAAGCATATAATACTGTATTATTACCAGGGATTTTTAATTTCATTAGCTTGAGATATACACCAATCAGATCTTTTCGAAAAATCAAACCAATTTCAATATGTGTAATATCTTAAAGTAAAAAAATCTACTTAAAGTTAGATTAGAAATTGGATATTTTTTAGCTTTCTTAATAACCCTAGCTTCCATAACAAAGTTTCACAGCAAATTCCTGATTAGAGCAATGATTAAAAAATTTGGCCTGAATTACCAGAATTCTTAATGAAACTATTAAGTGAAAATTGTTCCATGGTCAATTTTGCATTAATATGGGAAAATTTTCTATTTGTAATGAAAAAAATCAAAGTTAATTGCGGCCGGAAATTAGTAAACAATTATGTAATGTGGGCAAAATTTGCAGATCTACGGCCGTTAACCAATCAAAATCGAGTGACAATTTTGTCGAGCATCTCTAAATTAGATAATTTTCGGGTCGGATCGGGTTAACGTTACAGGTAGGATCCAGGGGAGACCGTCCCAAATTAGGAAATAGTCGGGATGATTGTTACACAATTCATTGAAGTTTTTTATACAGTTTACAATACTCTTTTCGTGACACTATCGTGGCTTATTTGCATTATGAAACGTGATCAAATTATTATGCAAACTTGTGGCTTTCATATCGTACTTTAATAAACCGGTTGGATTCAAGTGGATTCACCGGATGCTAATATTATGATCTTATCGATTTATATATTAGTTAAAATCAATAAAATCGTAATATAAACACTGGTGAATCCACTTGAATCCAACCATTTTACTAAAGTACGATACAAAAGCCACAAGTTTGTGCAATAATTTGATCACTTTTCATAATGCAAATAAGCCACGATGACCTCACGAAAAGAGTATTTTAAACGTATAAAAAAAAATTTATTAATTGTGTAATGACAAGTGACTCAGGGTAATCATTTCTTAATTTGGGACGGTCTCCCCTGGAGATGTACCTGGCTTTAAGCGACCCCCAAATACAGAAATAAAATAAATGATGATCTTCACCCGATGTAGGTGATATCACCTAGCGCTAGGGTTCCTGCAAAAAAAAAAAGCGACACATATCCGATATCTGATCAAATTTTTTAGAGGTAGAGTTAGGCCAAGAAGTAATGTGGCACTATTACGTACTAGTAATAGAAGTTGTGCTTGTGGCGCAGTAATTATTTCTATTACATATAAGAGCATCAAATAGCATCGCCCAAAAATCAGTTACGTAGCGGCACTTAAATCAAAATTCCCAGATTTAATTTTATTATGATTTAAAAACTTAAGATAGTATTAGATTTAAATAAAACACTACATGTTTGCGCAATGAAACCTATCTAAAGAAAATTATATCTACCGAGTATTTCATAGCTTGAAATGTTTTTGAAAAATCACTACTGCCAATAGAAAGTATTTGAAATACGCCCACTCTATGTTTTCTTAATGTTTTTGCGTTTTGAATTCCTCCAAGTTCTTTACAATTTTTTGATTAAAGTTTTTTTTTCAACCGTATTTGGCCATTTTGTTTGTTGGGAAAGATTTGACGATTTTTCAATACCTAAAAAGCAATTTTGTTAGATTTAAAATATATATAATAAATAAACCACCTTTTTATCATAAATACAGTTTTCAGTTCAATTGCTTTGTTAACCGTAGATTCTTCACTAGTTTCGGAATCATACTCGTCCAAATTTGAATCGTGCTTATCCAAACGTATCTATCTCCCTGCTCAATAAGTTTGAAACTTTAATTGCAATAGCAATATATTTTTCTTGTTCTATCTCTAAGGAATTTCATTAATCCATGTACTTAAATTAATTGTTATTTCAGAATAAAACCCATGAACACTTTCCAAATTTTTATTAATGTTATCCATGTTTACTAGAGTCTGGTAAATTGTATTTGTAGTATTTTCCATATCAATCACATTATCTTCAACACCAAGTTATCAGCATTACTTTCTTCATGCTTTCGTTTTTTACTATCTTTAATACGTAATAGGGTGGTAACTCAACTAGTGAATCAAAATTATGTTAGCAGTGTTAGTAATTTTACTATGATCAGATTTTATATCATATTGATATATTAATTAATAAATAACGCACCTTGACATCACACTTCTTTTTCTAATTTCTTTTAACTGAAAGCTCTTCGCAAAAGTCATCTCTAAAAAGTTACGCTCGATTTTTCAAAAAAATTCTATTAAAGTTCGACTTGTACGATTAAGAACTAACTTCTTTTCGCTTTAGCTAATGTAATTAATGAAATTTAAATTATTTATAAGACGAACGTTCAAATTTATATGTTAATAGAAAATCTGAAAGCGTAAAGTAAAAGTAATTAATTTTATATCAAACGATGGTATATATACGTATTAAATTGATATGTGTAACATGAAAAATCTGATCATAGTAAAATTACTAAAAATGAAATATCGGAAAATTTAATTTACGTAACTGATCAAAAATTATAAAAATAATGAAAATAAAAAAAAAACAAAATTCACCATTTTTAGGCCTTCATTGCTGTTGGTTACCACATCAAATGAAGAAATTATCGATGGGATAGTTGAATTTATTGTAATTTGAGAGAAAGCTAAAAGATAATAAATATTTGTTGTTATTTCTGTTTTTTTTTTTTTATTTTACATAAAAACTTATACAGTAATGCGAAAATTAAAATAATAATCCGCTGATGTCGAAATGATGATTCATGGCAAAATTGTTTGAGCGATTTCTTTGAATATTCTATCGATCGTAAAATTTTCCAAGGCAGGTATAAAAAAAAAGTGGGTTGTTTGTAAAAAGTTTGTTGACTGAGGGTGTTCTCAAGTAACTCCCTCAATGTGCAATCATTGTTTGAGCAAATCGTCCTTACATTGCTCTACTATCGTTATGTTGTAACAAAAAAAAAAAAAAGCGAATACATATCAACAAACAAATGTAACTCCTTTGGCAACACCTCAACAAACAAATGCAACTCTAAGTAGTCTCCAAGTGCCCAATTTCTCCTTTTACAGACTTTACGAATATTCTTATGTTGTTTACATACAGTAACAATATTCATAGCCTTTTGCTCTTTTAACTTCGAACAAAACCAACGTAGAAAATAATGAAGCATTTGAATATTAAAAATTTGACGTAAAAGTTTGGAAATAAGTGTACATTATCCGGCAATTTATGATCATGATTGGTAGGGAGTGACCCAAGATCATGTACGTACATAATCGGTTTTTAAATTTATTTGCCGACATTAGGATTAATGACGACATTTGATATGTAATAATAAGAATAACTATTTACGCTTTCTTAAAATGGAAAATTCAAATTATAAAACACACCATTGCACTTCAAAGTAATCAAAAACATGCTTTGAGTGTTTAACCCGTATAAATGAAAGCCAAAAAAGAAAACGTAAAGAACAAATTTTAAATGATAAATTTGTAAGCAAAAAGAAAATGCCATAAAATCCGAAGAGATTAAACATATAGTTTATAGTTTATGAAAAGCTTATAGATATTGAAGGAGAAAGAAATATGCATATGAATCTTGAGATAGTTGTAGATACTTCTCGAATGATTAATGAATTAAATGACGCCGAGGAAGTTTTTGCAAGTTCATTAGCACTTGAGATCGTAAAGATCTGTGAAAGGAGATAGCTATTTATATGTTTACCATAAAAAATATATTAATAAACAAATCAAGACTACTTTATTTATCTAATTGTAGCTGTGAATAGAGGTTGAATTCTTACTAAACATTCATAGTTTTTAGACATTCTTGAGTAATATTGACAATTTTACATGAGTGCACAAAATGATCAAATAGATTAAATTATTATTTATTGAATATTTATAAATTTATATACCAGAACATTCATTTACGAAACCTGTCAAGTAAACATAAAAATTTGAGCTTTAAATATTGGGTTCTTGATACCTTTAAATTAATTAAAGTTGGAAGTATCGATGGATTGAATGTTAAATCTGATAAACATAATCGTGGTAGCAAATTGACATGTTATTAAGAACTGTCAAATGATTTATAATCTTAATAGAAAACCGATATAACCTAAAAACGGGTGTTAAATTTAAAACCTGGTGATCTAACTCGTAAAGATTTAGATTCCTGATATTGATAGGCTAAAAATGGATAGACGAGCATTGTGACACATATCAAGTTGGAAGCAAGTTTGGAATTTTTGGATACATTAATTAGAACCCTTAGATACTGGTGAATTTCCTGAACTTAATATAATTTCAATGGGTAAATTTATTTCTTTACAAAATGCTGATGCTCAACAAAACTTAATCTGACCACTAAATATTACAAATGAAACATCCAACCAAGAAGCTGAGGCTGTCATTATAATAAAACAATTTGTGAAAATAGGAGTTGTCTTGTCATAAGAACAATGCTCTTTGTACTTTTCATTGTGGTTGTACTCGACAAGGTACATGCAAAAATCATATAGAGCTTAGCAGTTGTTTAATCTTCAACTTGTAGATTTTAACAATCGTAATGGAAATAAATACAATTATTAATAAAAATAATTTGATTTTTTTTTTTAATAATATAAAATCATACCAATACCAATGAAGTACTTTAATTTACAATTTCGAAGCTACATATGTCAATTAAAAATTGACAGAAATTTGAAAGTGACGTCTAACAATACTAGATGCGTTGGGATTTTGTCTTTCGGGATTATAATCTTTCGGGATTATGATCTTTCAGGATTATGATCTTTCGGGATTATGATTTCGGGATTATGATTTCAGGATTATAAATTTTTGGAATTATAAATTTTCGGGATTTAGTTTTCAGGATATTATCCCTTTAGGATTTTGTTCTTTCTGGATTTGGTACATTGGGATTTAGTACTATCGGGATTTCGATGTTCGGGATATTGACCCAAAATCTATAACATCATTGCACGATTTTTGCAATTCTTGAAGAATATTACTTTTGAACCTTTCTTCATAAATATAAGCAAATTGTAAACAAAGCCAGTGAGCTTTTGTCTCAATCAAAAAAAAACTTTAACGCTTTAGCTAATTCTCCAAAAAAAATAACTTGCAGGTAATAAGCATGAGCTCAAGAATAAATGATTCAAATTTTTTAATAAAAACTTCTCAATAAATATATCTTGATACAAATTAATAGAGTTAATAATTTAAAATTAACACATTATACGAGTGACGCCAAGAGAAAAGGGTCCGTATTATTTCACCAACAACCACTTCACAGACACCACATTTCATCGACAATTATTCACCGTCAAGTTCATTTTACCGACAGTTTTTTCACCGAAGCTCATTTCACCGACAAGCTTTTTATTATAAATTACACTAACTTTAACTCTAATTCTAACCTAACCCTAATTATATTGATCAGAATTACTTTGTCTGTAAAACAAGCTTCAGTGAAATAAACTGTCGGTGAAAATGAACTTGCAGCAGTGAAATGTGGTGCCTATGAAGTGATTGTTGGTGAGTTGATCGGTTCCCCTTTCCATAGGCTTTTTTCAAGATTTTATTTACATGGTTTTACATATTCATAAATGTCATCACCAGATATTTGAAAGTATCTAATAAGAGGTAAGCAGTTTTATAAAGTAGTCATTAAGGCTAGAAAATTTTCATGAGTCCAATCCTTAGAATCTGATGGTATGTTTGGATTTTGAGCAATCCCCTATTTAATAATATAGTTCCAAATCTTTATTTCTTCCATTTGTAAATCATCCCTTTCAATAAGTGATACTGATGCGTTTTCATGAAGTAAAGTAAAATCTTCAAAGTCAAAATTCTTATCTGGATATTTTACCACGATATCAATACACTAATTTTGTAATTCCAGATGAATATTACTTTTGAAAAATCTTTAATAAACGTAAGCAAAATGTAAGCGAAGCAGTGAGCTTTTGTCTCAATTAAATGAGATTCAATACATTTAGCCAATTCCTCAAGAAGAAACTCACAAGCGATAAGCATGACTCAAAAATAAGATTATCTAATAACACAACACCTCCATAGATATATCTTTTATTAAATTAAATAAACGTTTATAATTTAAGATATATAAGTCAGCAGAGATCTTTTTCAATTTTTAACAGCCGTCCTACCTCATTTTAGTGCATTAGAGGTGCGTTGAGTGTAGCCCAGATTTGCATGAGAAGAGCATTCTCCTGCTTTGCGAACACAAAGTAAAATTTCTAATTATATTCTATAATTGGAACTTTTTTATTATTCGCAATGCAGAAAGATGCTCTTCTCATGCAAATCTGGGCTACACTCAAAGTGCCCTTGACACACCCCCGAAGCACTAAACAAGGTAGGGCAGCTGTTAAAAATCGAAAATGTCCTCTGCTATATACGACACATTATATATCAAAGCATTCAGTAACTTACTTAACAATATGGTCAAATTGTTGAATATATGCATGATTTAAATTAAGCGTTTTAATATTACTCATATCTTTATTAATGTTTGTTAGCGCTAGTTCATTACGAAAATATAAAGACCGATGTCTCAAAATAACTGAATGTGTTTTAAAAGATTTCACGTCTGGAAATTTTCTAACATTAATGATTACATTAAATTCTTCTTCATTATTGAGAATTTCAATATAATCTTTTAAATAATTTTTGTTATCTTGTAGAAACTAAAATAAAATGATGGTAAAACGATAAATTAAATATCCAATACGTATCAATATGAATTTGTTTTAAATTTTATAAGCATAAAACGAACATAAAAATAGTACAACTAAAGTATACAGAATTACACAATTTACAACTACTGGTGAATATATAATATTGTTCAAAGTACAATTAATAAGTTTTTTTTCAAAAAAATATTAGTTATAGTGAATATACAAATTGTAGCCTATTTCATGTAATCCTTATATAGAATAACCCAGGAATGGACAAGTGGTAATAAAAATATTAATTACTATATTAAATTATTTCAACCTTATGCTAAAATATAAAAAGGCAATTGAATGGATTCTGTCTGATAAATTAAAGAGATTAGTAAAGAAGGGTTCAATACTGCATTTTTAGCTGGTTGGTATTTACAATCTGTATTTACGATCTGTTAAAGTTGCACTTAAGACTTTAAAAGATGCCAAGTCATGTTGCTTAAGTATATATGTATCTCTAATTTACCTAAATTTTATTCTTTTTATTAGTTTTAAAGTTATATATATTGTAGAGTAGATAGTAAAAGGCTTAAATTATATGAACTAACTCAAGTATGCAGACAGAAAGAATATATAATAGTTTTTTAATATGCTAATAAAAAAAAAATCTTTATCATTAAATTTTGAAGAGATTATTTGGGAAGATAAATTATCACTATTAATTAATATTTTAGAGGATTTAATTAAAACTCACAAAACAGAGAACTTTTCTTGTAGATCACTTTACCAAAATAGGAACAAGAAGAAAAAACTTTCCCGCAGCAATATCTCTAAAATTTACTAAGTAACTTAAGTCCCGGCTTTTAAATAAAGTTATCTGGCACCTTTTAATCTATTTAAAAAAAATGCAACTTTGAAAAAGAACTACTCGTTTATGAGAAAAAGACAAAAAACACTAAAATTAACCAAAAAACAATTTTTTCATCAACCTGCGAAAGCAGTCCTAAGGACCACTCATACTCTACTAATATAAAACAAACTACTAGCCTTACTCTACATAAAAACAATATCAAACAAGAACTACTAAGTTCTCCTCAGTCCCAAACTCAATTCAAAACTATGGCCTCCGAAAGCTCTACCTCTACTGGAGGAATTTTTTCTTACTAGTGCAGGCTAACAGAACAAAAAGAGTCCCTTACCCAGACAATGCCCACAACTCCAGCTTCAGAACACACTAAAAAATTTGTCAATATTACTATTAGAGACTGGACCAAACTTACCTTTACTGTCAACTTTTTTATTCAAGAGTACGCCGACAACTTCCTCTTTTACAGTGATATTACCAAATCTGGCAAGATCCCCAACTTAGTCAATTACCCTTCCCAATGGGTATGTGAACACGAAGACCCAAGCCAATTAGTTCTATTTGACCTATCTTCATCTAAAAACAATATAGTCGATATTAATACCAAGCAGCTAAAACCCGTACACAACATTGATATGACAACAATCACAAAGATATATTATGACAGTATGAAACCCTATATGAAAGCTAAACAGACAGCCAATCTTTACCTTATTCCATATAATAATATAACTAACATCGAATCAGATAACGCATCTAATGGAAGCACTAGTGAAACTACTACACCTAAAACAAACTTAGCCAAAACTGCATTTACACCAATGGATACAGATATCACTACTAGTACAATAGCATCCAATGCACCTTTGGTTACACAGCACCATACCACCAACCTTGTACCCAGACCCTCCACACCCCGAGTCAAATTACATCGGCCCTGGCATCTGCTACCCGACAAAACCTGCCTCCTTTACCCAGTCATTACTAATAGAAAGCAAGCCAAAAATACCTCGCCTCTTACTACCATTCCTAACAAGGCCAACAAGACAACAATCAATAGTGCACCAGCCCTATTTAAGCCTCTCTACAGCCAGATCACTAAAACTAATATTGCCTCACTTATGATCAACACTTCAGACAACATGGAATTCGCGCAAGTTGTAATAAGCAAGATCCCAAAGCCTACTAATGCTCTGTTTGACACCAATACCTGGACATACGACACTATCGCACAAGCACTCACCACAGCAGCAGGAATTTACCAGTTTGTTAGCCACCAACCAAACCCAATATAACCTACCTAATGCTATCCAGCTTAAATTTATCTATTGTGATACCCAGTTTTTCACTACCTTTATTCGAAACTCTAAAACTACACCTGCACATCAAAAGGAATTCAACACATTATTTAACAAAGCCCTCTCAACCTATAAAGAGGAAAACAACATCACTATAACTGACCAAGCAATACGCAATACTATTAACTCCATGTTAAGAAAAATGCTCATCACCCAACATTTATCCAACATTAATATTGCAAGAGCTACTCCCAAATCCATATATGAGGCAATTTGCTATGCAAGAGGATTTTTAAGAATTTCCAATAAAAATGAAAACACACCCAAAGACATCAAAGCAGAGATCAACAGAGCATTCGAGGACAAACTTGAACAACTTCCAGATATCCCAAACAAAATTCCTCCTGAAATCCAAAATATCTTGCCTTTTACCCTCCCTATTAAACAGAAATCACAGACCAGAGCAATTGTTAATGTATTAAGAAAGCTTTAAAATTTTCTGAACTCCCATCTACATACTTTGCTACATTACCAGCACTTCTTGCCAACTATAACAGCCTCCCTGATCAGCTACGCAAACTCTTCCTCATCTTTCATAGGTCAGCTCTTCAACACTTGGAGGCCTACAAGAGGAAGTTAGCTGACTATTATATGGTAGTACAAATTCCAGATAGCTACTTTGACTTTCCACCTCCTAAGCAGCCACTCCCCACAACCTACCAAGAGCTGAACCCAAAAGTCCACAGTCTTTTTCCTTACAACCCAGCAACCTCTCCTTTAACATTAGAGCAAGTAGTAATTCTAGTTAGAGAGTACTACATATTTAAACTCTTACCAAATGACTATTTTGTTACCAAGCCACTTCTTCTAACTGACCCCAGTAAGATCCGTACAAGTACCCAATTCTCCTTCCCAATCACAAGTAATATAGAGGCCAAGAAATTCATTCAACAGATTATACCACAATATAGATTTAGATTCCCATTATCTACAGAGATATTACAAGCAAACCCTACTGACAAACATACCTACCTAAGGCTGACCAACTTCCAAAAGATATTGGCATTATCCTTCCTATCACTCACCCTGAGCAGCTAACTAGTATAGCCAAAACATTGAGAAAACACTTCTTTTTCTCTCAGCTACCCTCTGACTGGATTCAAATCCCAACCAGGAAAACAGAAAGCAAAACAGACCCATCGGATACCTCACAGCCCCTTCCTGAGATCCTAGCAGAAATTACAGAATTAAGGAAGATACTTACATCTCGTAGTATCAAATAAAACTTCCAATTCAGTCCCAAGAAGAAGTTACACCTACTATAAAAGTGCTAAGACAACACTTTTCAGTTAAAACAATCACTGACTTTATCCTGAAGCTTCCACCCTTACCAAAACTCAGTTGAACAATCCTCAGCAATGTTATAGATCAACCCCCATCTCCTAGTACAGTTCAATCACTAGCCAGTGCCACCTCTCAAATAGTGAACACTACGAACACATCTATTGAAGCATCAAGCTCCAACCCACCGGGCGGCAACACAGCACCAATGGATACAAACTAACTAAATGAGTATTAATACAAACCCACATCTCTTCACCCCCTAACACTCTTTATTTGTACACACAATGTACAAGGATTTAATAACGATACCAAAAAAGAAGCCTGGGAACATTACTGCTTACAACAAAACCTTGATATTATTAGTATCACAGAAACCAAACTTTCAAGTGAAACAATTCAATACAAATGAGACAAAACCCAACACTATACCTACCTATGGTTATATACAGATAGCTCCCGAGCAGGAACTGCAATTATGATCTGAAATAGCTTAGCTCTACACATTCACCATATTAGCATAGTAGCAGAGCATGCAATTGAAATTAACCTTTTCTTTAAACATGACTTCAAGTTCTGTATTATCTCTCTCTACCTCCCCAGCAATGATGCCCAACTCCGACTACAAGTTCAAAATACAGTAATCCAATGGCTGCAGCAAGCCCAAATGCAAAACATTCTTCCTATAACTTTAGAAGACTTCAATGCTTCTACTAACAATATCCACTCACAGTCAATCAAATATAAGCTCCTTCAGTATCTAACATACAACAATATGTACAACCTAGCCTCACACTTCAACAAATCAGCACCAACTTGGCACAGAGCCAATCTTAGTAGCGAAATCGACTTTATTTGGGTATACCAACCAATCCTCCAATACTTTACTAACTACGAAACTGATGACCCTGACACAAGTACTTCTAGTGATCATAAAATTCTAATCTCCTGCTGGCTTTTTCCCTATGCAACAACAGGACAACAAAGACATAAAACCCGCACTCGAAGAAGAGTCTTTGACTATAAAACAATGAACAAAGAAGAATAAGAAAACTTTGCAAATCAAGTTAGTTCAAACTTACTACGGCATTGTACACCACTTACTCCAACAAGCTCAGAGTCCCTAGAGACAATCTGGCACCAAATCTAGACCAGTCTAATTACAGCAGCTCTTAAACATATCGCCAACAAGTGATTTATAGTTTATAACTTCTATCACACATTCTCTGCCAAGGCCACCCAGATCCACTACAGCCTCAAAAAGCTTGGTAATATAATAAGAATAGTAAAACGCTTAGCTAAAGCTAGCTCCCAAATTCCTTTACATGTCAATAACACAATAGCACAGCTTAACAGTACACACTAGCTTGAGATACGCACACTTGCACTAGCAGTCCAACCTATAGCAGACTGGATAGTTGAAGCCAATTCAGAATGAAAAAAACTATTCCATACAAGAAATCTAGAAAACATTAGACAAACACGTGAACAAATTATAGAGGCTATTACAAAAAGATGTACTAAACTCCAAACCAGCCCTACATCAATGCTAAACAGTATTTTAAACTGGCATAAAGACCCAGTCAAGTTGAACAATATCAAACTCGATTAGGAGATAGTTACAAATTCTACAGATATCAAACTACATATTTAACAGCACTTTAGTGACTGGACTGCTTTGCGCACGATTAACCAGGATATATTTAACTTGCATTGACAAACAGAATACAACCCTAAACTACATATCCAGCAAGACTGGTACTTACAGACTTCTCCCAAGAGGAGATACTTACTACCTTAGCCAGCTACCTAACAACAAAGCCTGTGGACCCTCTAGAATAAGCTATAAAATGCTTAAACATGCAGGTTTTAGCTTTATTAAAGGAATTACTGCTCTTCTTAATCGATGCCTCTCCTCCCAAACAATTCCAAAACAATAGAAAGAAGGAAGAATTTATCCTATATGAAAAAAACCAGTTTTCGATAGCAACCTGGCCAATACTAGACCCATAAGCCTTATCAAACATATTAAGAAGCTTTACACCAAGCTTCTTACCAACCATCTTAACAAGATTCTTTCTAAAAAAAAAATTCTATCACTCTTTAACTATGTTTTTCTACCAGGCAACTCTATATCTATTCCAATTCATATCCTCAACAATGTTATAGAAGATGCAACATGCAATTCTAACCAGTTATGGATTCTTTTACAAGATATGAGTAAAGCCTACGACTCAGTCAACTTTGATCTATTTCAAAAATCTCTACAAAAAATCAGCATGCCTTAACAACTTATTAGCATTCTTACCAACCTTCTTTCAAACTGCTCTAACAGAGTTACTAACTTTGGCCTCACTAACTATTATGCAGTTCAGAATAGAATTGACCAAGATAAAACTATCACTCTACTCTTCTGGCGAATCTATTATGATCCACTTATCTCAAAAATATCACTACAATTACCTGGCTATACTATGCAGACATCTTGGCAGTCTAGATTTACTTCACCCTCCACTAAGCGATTACAATGCTCAATATCAGTGCTTGCCTACATGGATGACACTCTTTGGATAGCCCAATCTAAAAACAATCTGGAAAAAATAATAAAACAGCTTCATCATTTTACAATATGGCCAACATTCAAGTCAACCCCTCCAAATCTATCTTTATATCCAACCAAACAGCAGCCAATATTTCATTTCTACAAACAAACCTAGTATCAACACCCCTTAACCAGCCTTTCAAGTTTCTAGGATGCTGGTTTACACTTAACAATAAACATACTAAACAGGTTAAACTAATCCAAGAAGAAGCTCTTAACCTGGTATATATAGCTAGTACCAAAAAGATAACAGACAAGCAAATAACCTATGTTATCAATATGGTTATAATTCCCACTATAGAATACAGAATCCATAATATTGTTATCCACAAACAATATGTCTTAAAATACTAGATACATACTTTACTATTGCCAAACATAAAGCCTATCTAGCCCAGTCAGTTTCAAATAGCACAATGCTTAACTACAATATCTACAATATCTACAACATCTGGGATATACAGCTTTAGCATCACACTAGCAACTTCCTACTTAGGATTAATAACAGCTCAACACTTGGCACCACTACTTACATTAGGCTCCAACAACTTCAAAACAACCTCTAGTTAACTACGAGTATACTACAACACCCTCAGCCTATGATTGAGGGACCTAACAGAGGTACTACTATATACAAAATAATTATATTACTTAAACAGGCTGAAATTAGCATAACAACCAACCCAAGTATAGCCTGGCCACAAACTATACAAGATAGCAATACACCATTAGAACATATACTATCTAAAAGTAGCAAATACAAAGTATTTAAACAATAGCTTCATAACAAGCACATTCTCTATTTAGAACAGCTTAGCTTAGCAGATAATGTTCACTTGCTGGAATGGCAACATATCTCTCCCAGACTTTGACATCTTCCTAAGGGGAAAAAGCCATACTAGTTCTGTCTCCTAGAAGACACAATTATAAGCAACCTATAGCTTCGCACAATATACTCTCAATATCGACCATTAGATACAAACTCATTCGTCTACCAACCAAATACTATCTCTAAGAAACTAAAACCATGGATACTTACATACCAACAAAACAAAATCATTATTAGCCAAGTTAGGAAAAAGCTCAAACAAACTAACACTACCTCTATTACATATTGGCAACTTGATATAAATATACAACAGCATCTACCTTACCCTTTACTATCTATAACATGTACTCCATGCCCTGGCTGTGATTTTAACTCTAACCGGCTAACTAACTACTGCACTATTGAAGTATCCAATACAATATCTACACAATTTCTAGAAAGGAAAACAACCAACAAGCAGGTTAAACTAAATGCAAACTATATTGACCTAATATACTCTAC
>CAJVPY010000238.1:0-31100 GCA_910591965.1 Dentiscutata erythropus | reverse complement strand
AAAAGTTTTCATTAAGTTTAATAAAGATAAGAGCATGGTCTCACCTTTAACATTAAAAAAAAAAAAAAAAAAAAATTAATAATATCTTTAATAGTATTAAAATTATTTTAAAATTTTATATTATTAATTAATTATGTACTATATTTTTATTTTAGCTTAGAAATAGGGATCTAAGTTTAATAAAATTTTAAGTAATTATAAAAAAATATATAAAAAATATTTTAGTAGCTAATAAGAGATAATATTTTTAATAAAAAAAATAGCAATAAGCTAAAATCAAAATTAAAAATTAAAAAAAATTATTTTAATTTGTTTTAAAATATTATAATAATATTTTTTTTTAATTCTTTGACAGTCTTGTTGGTGCTCAAATACAAATTATATTAATATTAGACCAAAAACAAAGTTAAAAAATTTCTAATAATATTTAATTAAAAATTGCAAGCCCAGTATTACTTGACTATATTATGTGTGTTCAGATGCAACTTGTTACACCAACCCACATGTGGGTTGGAAAACCTTGTCAGCTCTATCAAGAATTAATTATAATAATTTTAAATTTATTAAATACTATATTAATATTATTATATTAATTTATTTGGATTATAATTTTTATTTTTAAAATTTAAATAAAGTTTATTTATTATATTTTTATTTATTTTTAATAAAACTTGTTTTCAAGCTATTTATATAAAAGGCAATTTTTATTTGTACACCTATATATGCAACATAAGTATATTAATAAATCAAAATTTTGTCTATGAAACCACTTTTCAAGTTCTAGCAAAAAAAAAAAAATATACATAAAATTTTAGTATAAATTACTCTAACTCTAACCTCTAACCTAATTTATTATAACTTTAGTTCAATTTAATTTCTTTTCTTTAAATTTTGTATTAAATTTTTTTTATAAATTATACCCATGTTTTATACATGGGTGTAAATTTATAAATTTTCAATATAAAATATAATTATATATATTATTTTTATAGGCTTCAAGTCTAATATAATTATATAATTTATTTTTATTATATAAAAATAGAGTTACATAATAAATTTTTAATTTTATATATAATAACTATTTACAATTATATATAAAGATTTTTTAGAATAAAATTTATTATTATTAAAAAGAAATTAAATACAAATAGCCAGTAGTGATTATTACCACTCCTAGATATGGGGGCTGCCAGTAGAAACCAAGCAAATTGTTTTTAAGTAAATTTTTTTAAAACTTTAAAATAAAATATCTCAACAACTATTAAACCAAATTTTTTTATTTTAATATTATGTAGTTATATAATTAAAATAAAAAAAATTTATCAGGTTTAATTTAATAGTTGTTGAGATATTTTAATTTAAAATTTTAAGAAAACTTATTAAAAACAATTTGCTTGGTTTCTACTGGCAGCCCCCCATATATTTAGAGTTATAGTGTAGCTTTAAAACATATAGGAGTTTTCTATATAATAAAATATTGATTAGATATATAAGTTCCCAATTTTAGTTTTCATGAAGTTTTCAAGAGTCCTGGACATTTTTACTTAAAGTACCTGATCCCATTTACTTAGTACGTTTTTGAGATATAAGCACCCTGGTGATGATTAGGTATTCAGTAAAGTAGTACTGTACGGTACTACAAATTCAGACGGATGTATGAAATTTCGATAGTACCTACGCTTATTATATAATTTTTTTTTAATTAGTACTATAGTACTTATGATAGATACTTAAAAATTTTTTATACATTATTTTAATATGCGAATATATCGATATATATAGCTATTATAAAACACTATCGCTTTACATATATTGATATAGCTATTATAAAATATTATCGCTTTACATATATTAAGAACTTGTAATGCATATTAGCATATTAAAATATATTTGCATTCTAAAAAATACTTATTATATATGCAGAAATTAATTAAATTTGCAAGACTGATCTAAATATATTTGCATTTATAATGGCAAACCTAAACTTATCTTTAATTGCCGATTTTGTAATTCAATAGCTTCTGCTTTGGCTAATTCTTTTCTAAGTTTGGCTTGTCACTCTAATAAAGCCATTTTTCTTTCTTCAAGTTCTATATTTAAAATATGCTCTTTTTTAATTTCATTTGTTAACATATTTCTAGAACTTTCTGCTTGAATTTCATTTTTAATATCTTGTGAATCATTATCTGATTCTATTTCAATAACATTGGTAACTTGTGAATTGTTTTGCCGCAACTTTTTTTCTTTAACATTTGTTGAAGAAATTTTTCTTTTACGTGAAATTTTTGATCCAGATTTGTTTAATTTTGTTGCTAAAATTATAAATTAAACAGTATATTATTAAATTTATATTTTACATATACAGTCATCCCTCCATATAGTCACCTCCCATATAATCACATCATATGTAATCACATTTTTATTTGAACCAAAATATAATTTAATTTATAAGAAAAAACCTCCATATAAACACAACTCCTCTATAAGCACATTTTTAAAAAAAGTTACTATGTGTCCAACTGTGTGATTATATGGGAGGACGACTGTATTATAACTATATAATAAAATTAAATATTTACCTTTACGATTTATTGCAGTTTGTTGTTTTTTTACATCACTTTTATCATGTCTAGTATAAGGAATACCTGAAAAATCTTGAACTTCTTGAATTTTTAATAATCTTTTATTATGCCGCTTTCCACTAAAAAAAATAAATAAATTTATAAAAATATATATACAAATTTTTTAAAATAAATATTACTTTAAATTGCTGATAATAATTTTAATTGTTTTCTACTTTTATTAACTAAGGCATGAGCCACTTCTGCCACATTTGTATTATTTTCATACTTCCTCCAAATTTGATGTTCCATTTTTAACATATTTATATTAATGATAAAATTATCCATGAAGTTTCATAGTAATTTGCCCAATCTATTTAATAAATATTTAATTTAAAGTTTTGTAATAAAATTAATTTAATTAAATATATATATTATTTACCTTTTGCACTAGCTTCATCTGAAGATTTAATTGTATTTAGAATAGATTTAACTGATTCAACAGATAGTGCATTTATAATTGATTTTGCCAATATGTAAATTTCTTCAGAAAAGTGTTTATTAAATAAATTTCTTTATAATAAATAAATTAATAATTAGTTTTATTTATATTATAAAAATAAATACAATATTATAAAAATAAATTTATAAAATATCTAACCATTGAAAATGTATAATGCATGATTTGAATAAATACATTAAATGTGTTTTTCAATTTTTAGATTGATCCAATTCATATAAAGCAAGTCCTAGACCTTTGGCTTGTCCAGTATCCAAATCTCCAATTATACATTCCCAACCTTTACCATGAATATGATAAATATATAGTGGTTTATTGGTAAGCTCTTGAATTGTATTAAATAATACATTAAATAATTTTTTATAACCATCAGCTGAAGATATATTTGTATATATTCTGCAATAGCTTAAAACTAAAATTAAATTAATATTAAATTATATAAAGATAAATTATTAAAATTTATAAAATATAAAATAACTTAATTTATATTTTTTATCATAAGTATTAATTTCATATTCATTTATATTACCTTTTATACATTTGTATGACATATCAATTTGAAAACTTTTTAAATTGATTAAAAGTTCAGCTTGCTCCTTTAACATACAAGTAATTAAAATATATTTATTATCAAACCATTCTAAATAATAAATATTAAAATTAATAAACTTTTTAAATTTTAATAAAATTATTATTTTAATCTTAATAAATTTAAACTTACCAATTTAATGAATATAATTTTTTATTTCAGAATTATTAGTTTTAGCTGCATGGAGAACACCTAATATGCCTTGACCGTATGGATGTAAGTTTTTATAAGCTTTTGCAACTAAAATTCGTAATTTGGCAACATTATTTAATGATTGGTGAATATCAGATAAAGTTTCTGATTTGAAGTAAGCTTTTATTAAACTGCCTATAAAATAAATAAAATTATTATTATATTATGAATTGAATAATAAATAAATTTAATATTAATATAAAAAATTTATACTTGATTGAATAGTTCCAGAAGTTACTATATGATTATCATTAATACTTTGATGAATTAAAGTTTGAAGATTTAATTTTATATCTTCTGAAATTTTTTCTGGAGGAGGAGAATTATTGTGTATTCCAATACATACTAATGCGATAAAAGGACAAGTAGTAAGATCTTGAGGAGTAAATTTGTAAAATTTTACTGGACATTTTGTTTGAATAATATCACCCCGATCAATTTTTCCATTAGGTAAATTATGAATATTATCTAAATAAAAATATTAAAATATTTTTAAAATAAATTTTAATAACAATTAATAAAAAAAATAAAATTACCGCATTTTTTTATTTTTGATGATCTATGTAATAATGTTGAACAATAAGGTAAATTTTCTTGTATCTAAAATAGTTAATTATTTATTGTTACATTATTAATTATTATAAATAAATATATTAAATTATATATAAGTAAATATATTATATACCTCAGCTTTCTCAAGAAGTAAATCTTGAAAAAGAGTAATATCAACATTTTCAGGATCAATTTTTATATAACGATGCCATTTATCTCCAATGCTATACATTGAACATCCAACAAACCACTAATACATATTTTGAATACTAGTAATACGTGATTTGCATAAAATTGGTTTTCCAGAACACATAATTTCATTATCATTTTTAAATTTACAAGTATTATCCTTAATCGCCAAATACTTTCTATAAAGATAAAATAAGTTTAATATTTAGTTTATTTACCAAATATAATAATTTAATTTAATAATATTATATGTAAGTGTTCATTTTTCTAACTTCAATATCTTGATTTTCAGTTATTTTTTTCCATAGTGGCAATTCCATATCAACTTCAGTATGTTCAGTATTTATAAATGATGGATCGGTAAGCTGGCAAATTTTAATTCCCATACAATAGCGCTCTTCTTTATTGACTTGAATGTTGCCAAAATATGGTGAATTTTTAATTTGATGAACTCCACCACCACCCATGGAATATTGTATCTAAATTAAGTAATTAATTAATTAGAATTTAATTTAAATTAAATTTAAAAAAACTATATCGATATGTATAATATTACATTTTTCCATGCATGGCTTGGATCTATCCAATCGGTAATATGAAATATAGTAGCGACACCATCTTGTGAGGTTGATGGATATTCAACAGGTACATTGGAATGAATTATGGTTTTTACAAGAAAGCGAGATGTGAAGCATGCAACTTCAGGAACTTCTTCATCGCTATTATAATTTATTGACTCTTCACTTAAAGGTTCATGTTCAGACAGTTCCTTATAATAATTTAAAATTTTAACATGATTGGTAATAATTAAAAAATTTTTATTAATAATATGTACCTCCGGTTCATATTCAGGGTTCACTAAATCAAATTGATATTCTTCAACGTCGGATAATTCAAAATCCATATCATTTATCAAAGAGATAAAAATCATTAAGCAAGAGACGTGATAACGCTAAAGCTTGTAGTATTTTATAGCAATCATTGATTTGATTTTTGATTTGTCAATTAACTACGAAGCTTTAGCATTAGCACATCACCAGATCAATTTTACTTTCAAAATAATCATATATTTTATGCAATCGAACATCAGTATACGAATATATATATATTTTTTTTATGCATCATGCGTACATTCGAGTATATATGATATATTATTTTCAAAAGTCCGTCCGATTTTGAGCTACCGTACAGTATTATTTTCAAAAGTCCGTCCGTCCGATTTTGTGCTACCGTACAGTACTACTTTACTATATACTCGTGATGATTACCACTGGTTATAGTTAGTAAGATTCTATTAAAAAATTATAATTTACTATAATTTATTTCCCTATCATTATCATCACATATATTTATAATTTTATACGATGTGATACCGACTAAATTCTTCTCACAAATGCAGATATTAAAATTTTAACCAATCACAACACAACTCTATGATAAAAGATAGTCTCTTTTCATCGTGATAATGAACTCGATCGACTAAACTATATTCTGTTAATTAAAAATCGAGCTCCGGCTTGTTATTTAGATGTCTAAGAGCACTCTGTATTATGTAAAAATTTAAGTTCTTGCGATTTAAATTTCGGAAAAATGTTTCAGATTATGATTATTCGAAAACAATAATCCGAACTCGAAACTTTCGGATTGCACAAGATTTTGGAGCTAAGTATAATCCACTTATACTCACTAAATCCTAATCTAGCTATTTAAAACCAAAAATCTGCTCCCCAAAAAATTTGACTTCAGCCGTGACAATAAATAATAATAATAATAATAATAATAATGATAATAATAATACATTGTTGATATTTTTATTTATATCGACTTTATTTTATTTTTTTTAAAATATACTGTGTAATGATGTTACCGCAATCGCTTTCTCTTCGGAACTCGCCTTTTTTTATTTACAGTATAATAAAAATTAATCATCCGATTTCGAGTGTATAGCCAGAAGCCGAGATAAAACTATTGGTAATCCTGTACAAATTATAAAATTTGAAGCTCATATAATGTGGGACCGATATTTTTTAAAAAAAGTACAGTATATACAGTATAATTTATAGTCAAACCGATCTATTATTAAGTTTGGCATTATCATCATATCTTTATTATTGCACAAATTTAGGTAGTATATCACAAATTGTACATTCAATCGATTTTATACAAAAATTGGTTTTTATTTTATTTAAATGATAAATCGCTTAAAGTAATCAGATAACTATAAGCTCCGATTTAAATTTTTCAGTTTGAGTTATTTTACTTGGCAGCATAAAAACACGCCAATAAAAAAAAGGAAATACTGACCAAAAATTTTCTTTGGATGACATGGCAAATATTTTAGTTAACGTCGTATATCAAAATTTTTTTCTCATAATAATTTTGAGGAGCTCTAAAAATATCGAAAAGTGACACTGCATTTCTTTGTCATAAAAACGAATAAGAATGAATACTATGTTTTTTTGTTAGGCGCAAATAATGTTACCAGCAAGCTATGTGCCAGTAAACAGCAAAGAAGGAAGCTCACGAAGAGATGGCGAAGTTAATATTTATTATTTTATTTTTTTTACCTTAAGTTATCTTTAATCAGTTCCTAAATCAATTTCTCTATTTTATTTTAAAGCATATTTAGAGGATTTACGTTTTAACGCGATATTATAAGCCAGGATACCTATACAGAACGCAATACTATCATTACTTTTTAGCATATACTTCCTTTATCACTCTATGAGCAAATTCATGACTTGTTCGCGTACTGTATAAGTTGAATTCATAATATATGTTTAAAATCAGCAGCACAAGAAAGGCTTTTAGATATTCGTGAATTTCTTATGATATAGATATCATGAATTAAATTAATACATTTTAGAGTTCGGAACTTTGTAGTTCTTGCGTGATGAATCGTATCACCCAGCAGTTTGCTACGATCAGGCTACTAGAACTTGAGCTATTTGTCAGTGATCGTAATCTGCCAAGTAACTTTAATTATTAACTGACGTATTACTTTCAAAAGGTCGAGTTCTGGCAGCCCGGTCGTTGCAAACTATCGATAATTCTCGTCCTAATAACTATGAGATATTTAGAATCAACGAAATTAGCGAGAATTCGGATACTAAGGTTGCTAAGCATTAAAATAAGATGTGAATGATTCCGATAAAATTATTAGTATTAAGCTTAGTTAATGCACACTCTACGTACGTGCTTAAAGAGCCGGAAATAGATGTGTTTCGGACAGTGTCGTTTTTTGTTGATCTAATAACGATAATGATTTACTTCACACATCTATTCGGCACTAATAGTTATAGGTAAGAATTTTTTATTATTGAAGGAGTATGCATGGTTTATGGCGAGAATGAAATTTCTTGGGTAATGGTTTGAAAGTTTTCTTGAAAAATAATATGTATTAAATAAACTAAAAAAAGACAAGTACCACTCGAAACATCATCCGAAACTCGAAACCCCAAAACTGCAGAACTTCAATTTTCATACAGTATTAGGCCATGCAGACAAATAAAATTGCTTTTCGTTACACGCCCGAGTAATTTTCTTAGAAAAGAGCTGTTCTCCCGGGTCTCTTACACCCCACCAATACTAAAGCCACTATTAAAACCTAATATTAGACCCCGGGTCTAGTACATGGTGGAGAGTTTTTACCATTATAAGGAAAATTTTAAAAAGCATGCATATTTTCATTCATAGTGGGCAGCCTAGGTATTTAAAATAAACCGCATTTGGTTATTGTAGATTTTGAGTTCACACCCGGGTCTAGGGGGTCTTGTATACGGCAGTTTACGATAACATACGACACTAACAAGCGAAAAAGGCTCCGTGACATTTTAAATAAAGGGGATTTGAGGACTTTATTACTTTCACACAAAAGTTTCTGCTGCACCACTTGCATACTTTCAGAGGCTGATTCCGGACAACTCTTGGTTTTGATGATCATATTAAAGACCTATAACAAGTTCGATTCTCGATTTTATCACAGCTAATGAAAATTATTCTAGCGTTAGATACTGTTGTTCACTAAACAGAAAAGAAATCGCAACTAAAAAAGTATTTTTAAATCAATTTTACGAATTTGTAGGATTGATCTAAAAATTTTTTATCGAAGTTCTTAATGGTGTTTAAGTCCTTTCTGAAGGATATCTCCTTTCCCAAATTCGATGATACCAATTTTATGATTTGTAGAATTTATGTAAATAAATGTTATATATATAATATATATATATTTATCTATTTTGGGTGAGTAACTATTAAGATTCTTCGTCCTGAAACAGATTCCTTTTTAATAGTTGGTTAAAATTTACCGAGCTTTATATGGAAACATCTCAGTCGATTGGATAGGCGACTGGAAAACAGTTTTTTTTTTGAATTGATTTAATTTTATCGATTTGGGTAAGTGGCTGTCAAGTTATCGTTCTTTTTTTTTTTTTTTAAAAAAAAAAAAACCTATGTTTATAATTTTAATTTTATCGATTTGGGGAGGTGGCTGTCAAAAATATCTTTTTTTTTTTTTTTTAAAAAAAAAAAATTAGAATTATACAGTTTATAGGATTGGTTAATTTTTACCTATTTGGGGGTAGGGTGACTATCAAGATATCTTCTTTTTTTTAAAAAAAAAAAATTGACTTAGCCGAATTTTATCGATTTTGGATAAGTGATTATCAACATACGTATCACTAGAAAATATTTAAACATAGCTTCTTTATTTTTTTATTAAATCAGTTCTACAATTCTTAAAAAGTTTTATCGATTTTAGTTAGGTGGCTGTCGAGAAATCTTTAGAAAACACTTAACTGTGGTGGGTTGTTTTTTTTTTGTTTTTTTTTAGTGCTCCCATCCATAAAGCATTTATATATTTGTTTATTATATATCCAGAATATGATAGATAATTTGATAAAATAAATTAATAGATGGGTAGCCGAATAATTTGATTATTCGGATTCACTTGACAATTACAAGTTCTAAAGTAATCTACAATATAAATCATTTGACAATTAAAATTCTAAGGTAGTCAACAATATAAATTGGAGATATTCTATTTTTATCCAGATGAAAATAGAATTTCTCTAATTTATATTGTTGACTACCTTAAAACTTGTAATCCATAGTACATCGGATAATTCGGTTGAATTCATTTGGATATCTGGTTTATCCAGATATAGCATGTCAGATAAATTGATGGCGGATTAATTCGGATTGGAGCTTTTTTTTTTTTAACAGTCGGTTAATATTTATTATTGCACAGGTCTTATGTGACAACCCGTGCTTTTTTCATTTTGTACGTCAGACACAGTGCAATAAGATAGTTATCATATGGGTATATGAATAACCCAGTTACACACACGGGTTCATATTTAAATCCCGTGCGGCACGGAATATGAAACCGTGTGTAACTAGGTTATTCATGTATACCCATACAATAACTATAAATAATTGGTTTACAGTATCAAAATTGTATGATACGTACGTAATAGAACTCTAAATTAAGAAACATATGCAAAGTAAGAAATCGACAAAAGAGGGGAAGAAAAAATTTTCTTATTTTAACTAATTATGTTTTCAAAAATCCGATAGATAGCCTGCGGATTTGTATTGACTAATGAATGACTTCGCAGAAGAGCAAATTCATCATCGTCGGTCAAGATCGTCATTCAAAATTAGAATATGGGTAACAGAATTCTTGTTTATGCTAAATTAAGAAAATATATACGAAGTAAGAAATTGACAAAAAAAGGGAAGAAAAAAATTTCAACTATTTACAGATTGTTTTCTATCATAAAAATTCGATAGATAACCTGCAGATTCATTATATTAATGAATGACGCAGAAGAGTGAATTCGTCATCGTCGATCAAAGATCGTCGTCATTCATCATCAATTCCCTAATTAAGAAAATAAAAAATCATGCTAGAATATTCTAATGTACAAAATTATGATTTACGTATTCACATAATGACGAAATTTATACCAAATTAAGGTCCTTGACGTAATAATTCTAATTGCTTCTTGCCCTGACTGATTTTATAATCTACATGACACCATTGGCATATTTGTCATCAGGATAGGGCATGAACTTAAATAAGGAATATTACAAAGTATTAATATTATTATATCAATGGAGTGTACGCGTTATTTTAAGATGTACGGAGTTATTTCTAATAAATGCAGTTTTTATGTTCATGTATTATTTCGCGCAAATGCGTTATCAACATATCTTTTGAATGCACGTAAAAGTCGCTATAGTATGTCCCGTTAAATCATATATAGTAATCTGACTATAATCGTAAATTAGTAATCAAAAATACAATCGATACTGCCTAAATGCGTACTCTCTAATTGCATATACTCTCTAAGCGCATACTCTCTAAATGAGTATGCATTCTAAGGGATGAAATTTTGTTTTACAATTTAGACTTACAATAAATGCATGGACCAGATCCAATGATCATATGGGTGATGCTAAGAAAAATGGGACCTCGATCATAAATTTATATGAGCGAGGCCTTATTTTTCTTTGGTGTCACTCATATGAAACTATACAAAACGAACATATGACAAAATAATTCAAATTCTGTGTCTTTCCGGTTTTTTTTTACTTGAGCATAAGTAATAGTAACCTTGCATTCTAATTTTAACGAGGCTATGGTAAATTACTATTTTCGTTGTTTGAACTACGGTATTAATACATTGTTTTAATTTCAATGCGTTGTCGATTTACACATATATTCGGATCTACTGGTAGATAATTTAACATTTTCGATCCGGATATATACGTGCCTAGATTAATGTATTATATTTATGTGTTAAAGTTGGAACAATGCAAAACTCAAAAATGAACAGTTGGAAAATATTAGTATAAAATTTTCAAAAAATTTTTGGGGTGCATTTTTTTTAGCTTTTTTAAACAGTTAGGTTAAGGTTTAGGGTTAGTTTTTATAATAAAAGAGTATTATCGGATTTTGGTAGGGGTTATATTTTTAAATCGAGGTCCCTAATTCCCAGGGATTTACTCAAAATTTGTATTTTCACAACGTGTTGCGTGGTGCTAATCCGAGTTTCGGCGAGATCTTGGATAAATTCCGATATATGGGATAGTTTGTAACTTGTAATTTGTTTATGTGAATGAAAAAAAATTATGTATCAATTAAATATATTGCATATTCACGCTTACTTTAATTGAATTAATAATTTAAATTCAGCAACGTATGAGATTGTGATAATCGTGTGATAAAAATTTTTAAGCAGTAATTCCTGATCTAAACTTCTTTTTTTTTTACAGAATTGTATAAATGAGGATTTATTACACGTAATCTTTCGATTACTTAAACCTTTAATGGATTCGTCTTGAACACAGTTACCTTCAAAGGTCACACCAGAAAACATATTTTCTGCACTTCCATATGGATGTGTTTATAATAATATTGATGTAAACAAATTTATGAAATAAATCGGAAACGCTATACTTGTAAATAAGTAATTGGTGATGTATTCCGATATAAACGACATTTTTTCCAAAAAATTCTTCTTTATTGTGAGCCTATTTTGGCATAAAATATTATTTATAGTGATTTAAATTGATTATACACATAATTGATCTAAACCCGACTATTCCGCGACATTTGTTTTCTCTTTAAAGGAGCAACAGTTCAAAAGAGTTGCAAAATGTCCGAAATAGGTTAGTAATCGCCAGAAAAAAAAGCCATGTCTTCTCGGCTTAATACACATTACGACGTACAGTCATATGATTTCATAATGAATGATCATAGAATGTAACACAAAACTTCAATCTTAGTAAATTCTATTACAATATCTGTGTTGTACGACGTATGGGAAGTAATTCATACGCATATGCAGTAAATTTACGTGTTTCGAGTACAATAATTAATCCTTTTTGTAAGTATAACGGCTTCTAAATAAACGAGCACCTCTTCGACGTGTACTACGGAGTTATTCTAAATTTATTGATTCCACAATTCTCCAAAAAGCAACAATATTGGAAGAATACTATGAACTTTTGGAAGGATATGCTAAAAGATATTTTAGACATTCGGTTCTAAAATTCCGAAGAAAGAAAATATCAAAGATTGATAATCTTAAATCAAAATAGGAGCTAGCCGCATATTATATAATAATAATAAGTCTAATTTTATGGGTGCAGAACTATCATTCTTAAAGAAAATCTTTTTGTTTACTACCTTATCTTTCCTGATATATTATTCATGATGCATACACAAGTCATTTATTTATTAATGTAACTTATTCAACTGACGTGGGAGACAATAACTATTTACTAATGTTGCATAAATATTTGAATATTTAAGACTAATCAAAAACTATTATAATGCGTATAATAATTTTTGGTGACATAAACAAGTTTACTATATTGACACGTCTTGTGATAGTGATATATTAGCCGCCGTTTTTTTAAATGACTATACAAATTACTATAAATGGGTACATTCAAATTTTATTTCAATGATCTGAGAAGACATTTCATACATATTACCTAATTATACATTGATGTACTGTACGTACTGTACGTGCGTAGGTACAGCTTACTAAAATCTTTATTAAACATAGAAATTCTTTAATCGTAGAAAATATGCGGAAACTTCAATTATGTAATTACTTTGTAGAAGCTCTTTTGAAAGAGTTTTTGCAAGCAAAATTATGCACATCAAAATGCTCAATTAATATATTATAACTCTGATTAGATAATTTAGTAAAACAAATATGGAAAACTGATATACCCGTGAAGTAGCTATGTCAATTGATAGATTAAACAAGGTGTATCATCCATGTTTATTTATTAGCGCATAAAGTTTAAACTCATATACAGTATCTTACTAAAATTAACCAATAGCTTATTTTTTTCTCCGATAATTAGATTTAGTGGTAGATAGACAGAACGGTTTAGAGCAATTTAAAAAAGTTTATTAAGACAACCCGTTGAGATCTAAGCTAAGTAAAAATGGTTAGAACTTAACGCTATATATAAGAGGATGGGCATCAAAAAAAAGATGTACAACACTAAATACGGTACAGATATATATTTAGAACTTAGCATTAAACTTATATATTCATGTTATAATATACGTCAAAATTTATGTATATAACTGCATAGTATTACAACTGATGCATATGAATGCGCGGTGGCTTAGTCGAGAGATTCCATTATAAAGCCAGTTTCTGCACAGCCTTATAAACTAGCCTCGACAGTTATAATATTGGGATAGTATTACGTAGAAGTCTAAGCCCCAATACTGTAGCAATAATAATTAATAATTAAATGTTAATTACTATGTTGGGATTTTTAATACTGTAATAGTAATAATTAATAGTCAAATTTTATCAATTAAATTAATTTTAATATTTTTATTATTGACCAATACATCACGAGTCCACTCTTTATTTACCGATTTAACGTTCGGACCGTCCCCGGATATGCTTTATATGTGAGATTAATAATTGTATGTAACATATAAAAGAAAATTTTGTACTTGATATTATGTTAAAGATCGCTAACTTGCTTAACTGAAGTTAGGCTTTATTGAAGGTCGCTTTGTAGTGCATATTCCTTAATTATCAAAGGCTAAATTCTGTTGATTTCTTTGTTCTCTCAACATGTTAGATATGTAGATAAGTGCGATTTTTAAGAGAGTGAAAAGTGATCTCGATTATAAACTTGTCTAGCTGGTGTTAGGTTTTATTGACAATCAGTTTGTAGTGCATATTATTTGATTATCAAAGCTAAATTTCGTTGGTTGCCTTGGTCTCTCAACACACTAGTAAGTATATGGATTTTTAAGAGAGAGAAGAATGATCTCAAATATGATCTCTCGTTAAGTATTATTAATGAATTTGGGGATGATGCTGAAATTTAGGGTTCTATTTAAAAATATGAATTCTACTAAAACCCACCTATACTCTTTAATTATAAACCCTAATCTTAAATCCTAATCCAACCATAAAAAAAAAAAATCTAGAAAATACACCCCAAAAAATTTTTAAAATTTCATATTAAAATAAGTTCAAGTTTCAGCATCATCCCCCGGCAATGAATAATCCGAATATTTTGTACTAACTCAAAACCATCGTTCACAGTCAAAGTCGAATTTGGGTGATTATACTAGAAATGAGCGATTGTACTATTTATTAATTATGATTAACAAATATATGGATAAGTAATAATAATACGACAGGTGAAACTTGAGTTACGAGCTAATAAAATCCGCTATGATCATCACATAAGAAACCTTTGTGAATTTCACCCTATCAACTATCCGATCTACATCTACGTACGTACGTAGCAGATTTTAATAGCTCCGATTTCATAATAATTAAAAGCTTGGCATTTGCAAAATAAGTTCTGATTAGCATTTAAAAATATATTATCCAATTGCATTTACGAATCGTAACAATTAACAATAATTAAATGCGTAGTGAATAATAATTGCAGTTATTTGATGAAAATTTTCGAAAGATGATTTTTCAGTTATTGACCGCTACATGCCAGTAACCGAATTATCCATCAAAATTTTCGCAAAAAGGGTTGTCAGGGTACATCTGAATAGATTTAACGAAATTTTGACATTTACAACTAGAGATGAGCCGATGTGCGTGATTACTGAAGATGTGGACATTTTTTCCATCAAGGTATATTTATATAAATTGTGCATTAATGCGCATCCATACGCAGGGTTCCGGTTCATTAAATAATAGAATAATTAGGCTAAATTTTTTCCCGTAAAAAATGCACATATTGCCCATCTCTACTTACAATGCTTTTAATATTAAATAAAAAAAAAACAACTAAAATTATTGATTGATGCAGATCATAACGGATTGAAGGATAACACGTAAGTAATTATTTCTTATACGACCATCTCTAGATTATATATATTTTTAAAATCAAAATATGGTAAAGTACAGTAAACTTCTTTGTTATCCCTGAATTTGCTATAAATATACTGTTGCCTTTGAATTATGGATACTGATATTAATTTATGTTAATCAAAGAGATTCTCATTAATACACGTAATTAAATTTGGTAAAGTGAAAAAACTTATTATGTAATATAAATCTAAATTTAGTATGAACTTAGGATGATTAATATCTTCATCTTTGATAATCAATTTCATTGGTTTGTTAAAGATCCTACACGTAAAAATCATTTATGGATTTATGAAAAAATTTTTGCCTTTTACATATCATTTACTATGTAAATACTTTTTTTTTTTATTGTTGTCATCTCTATTAATACGTAATACTAACCGCTCAATGTCTTGGCACATATTAATATTAAGCCACGCATAGTGTAAACGGCCAATTAGAATGCTTTAAAGTGAACGGCTTTATAGCATATATATATATATATATCGTACGTACCTCGAATTTGAATCAGAATCGGCATACCAGTTTTAAAACTCAGGCTGATTTTCCAGCTTAAGAATTAGTAAGGTTAGGCTTAGTGATAGTATATTATAATTAATTATATATTTTCAAGCCAGTAACCCATTTAACATTAAAAATTTCAAAATTGGATAACCCGATCTGAATCAGGACAATCGGGTTCCGTACCAATTCGAATTACAATATATAAACCAAAATAGACAATTAACTAGGTGTGCACCATTAGATTGTGTGTTAAACTATGAGCGTATACGTATTTAGAGAGGCGTTTTTCCTTAATGCATTCATAAATATTCTAGAAGAGGATATACCGACTGGATTATAAACCAAAATTAATTCTCCAATTAATTTTGCATCAACTACGTATTTATCATTAAAATAGTTGCTAATTTTTTTCCCCTTAAGGTGAGGACTTGCTTATGACTTTATTATCATATGCGACAGAAGGGTTGGTTAATACATAATATATACTCAAATAGTTGCTAATTTTCCGTTTAATATAATTAATATTATATGTACAATTGGTACATAATTTACAAATTTTTAGAGTACCGTACTGATATTTTTGTAATATTTAAATATTATACGCATTTGGTTTAACATTTATACATACGTACACATGCAGTTACTTTAATGCCAAAATATATAGTATTATATAAACTTGAAAAAAAAAACTAATCTATTTGATTTATCGTTACTGAAATTGGAATTTTTTTTCAATAAAGATTGGTAAATTTATTATATAATCTTTTACATTACATGATGTTATTACCCTAATTTGTATAAAACGACTATCTTATACTATGTAATATAAAAAAGATCATGTGATGGGTGTGGTGAAGAGTATTTGTCTGATTTTTTTTTTTTGCCTTTAGAAACGATAATAATAATCGGTAAAGAATCAATGTTAATAGAGGATTCAAAGTCTTATGAAGGATATAATAAATTTCAAAATTATTCGAAATTCTATAGATTCTATTATCATTAATTGCAGAAATAATCTTTAAATTTGCAAGAATATGAGTCTATAAAGCCTTAAACAAATTTCTTTATTACGAAAAATAATAACAAATCAACGTTTGAATTTGCATAACGTTAACGATTAGTACGTACACACGTACGTAGATTTTCATAGTCATCTGGACGGAAAAATAAATCTGTACCCTTCAATCAGCTCAAAATTAGAAAGAGAATAAGTCAAAATACTGCGTGACACCCGCTTGCGTACATCTCATAGAAAGTTGTACAAAGAGTTGTACATGGTTAAAACAATATCCTTATCTATCAGGGTTGATAAATAATAGGTCAACTTAAAGTTTAATCGAATAAAAATCATCTGAAAAACTTTTTTTAAAGAAATTATAAGATTACCATTTTGGATTCATTCAGGATGGTTGCATTTCTTTAATGTATCATAATTTATTTCTTACAACTTTATCTCATACAATGTGCATGTAAAGTTCGTAGTGGCGTTTTTTTTTTTTTTTTTGAAAAAAAAAAAGAAAATAATATGCATACTTTTTTTAATTAACAGGTGGATGAATGCTAGTCCATATAAAGAAATATAAATTATTCTCTTGAAGAAGAACATTCGATAAATGCGTACGTAAATTGGATTTCAATTCCTACAAGTATAGCAGTATTAGGTAATCGCATACCGAAATTTTCAAATTGGTGCGTACCAGCATTACATGGATGCAAAATTCAGTAACCACGTAAGCTGAGGTAATATGTCTTGGCTGGAATTTTCCTGGTAAAGATAACAAAGAATGGTATCATGTAACGTCGCCCGGACCTAAACGGTATGAAAAACGATGAATTTGGAATACAAAATAGAATAATCGCTAGCATGTATGGTATACTATACTATAATGCAATATATTTTCAATGAACCAATCATATTCTAAAGTTCATATTCGATACGTTAGATACCATAAATGATATGCACTCGCCTAGGTTCATACATAATGGCTACACCGATTAGAAGTTTGTTTTTTCCAGTCGTCAATTTTTATTTAACAAAGTAAAATGGATAAACTAACCTAATTAGCATATTCTTTTTGCACTAGTGAATGTAACTCGGACCAATTCTGATGGATCACGTGAGACCAATAAACAATTTGATAAGTTGTTCAGTTAAAAAGAATAAACAAACGTGAATATGGAAAAAAGCAACTATAATTCGTTGAAAAAATTTTTTTTTGCCTAAAGCAGCATTTATTTACGTGATTGATCCGTAATGGGTAAGAAGCACATTATTTAGTTATTAACTTTATAGGTACTTATTACCGCCATTTTGAATGTATATTATTATGCAAACAAGATGATTTTTTGGTCGTGGTTTTCTCTATTTGTTGACGTCGAGTGTGATAATCCCCGGTTTTCTTCAACGACGATCAACTACATTGTTAAAATCCATATATCATCGGAGTTTTCGATAGACATTTTTTGACAGTTTCTTGAATTTTCAAATTCGAAAATTATCGGACGTGTAACATTCGGTTGTACGTACTTGCATCGGATTATTATTGCCGAGTCACACAGAATAATTAATTTCATTTCGGACTTATTTCTTGATTTTTTGCTTTTTATTCCAAGCCTTTCAATCACCGAAAAGAATGCATCACGTGACAGAAAATGATATGATTTCGTAATGCAATAACATTCGCAATATATTAAATTTCATTCTTCACATAAAGTAAATCTTTACTTATCATGGGAATCGTACCATACACAGAGTATCGTTGAATAATAACCCTGATAGCTTTCGTTGATCCATCTAATCCTGGATTGAATGGTACTTAAAAAAAGTAATTTGGATTTTAAATCTATGGTGAACATAGCTAATTTAATGCGCCATAAACTGTTAAATAGTTAGGTGTTATCATGTGCGCCATTTACATTTTATATGGGTTCATTGTAGTAAACAATTTCTTTTGAAAATATAACTTTACTTTAGTACTTTCTTCAAAATGGTAAGCTTATAATTTTATAATAACTTTATTGTATCTAATAATAAACCATAGTACATCAACTTATCGAATGATTTTTCCTGATCATCAATTCTAAATCTACAGACTTGCACAGTCACATATTACAAAATTATAAAAAATCGTTCTCAATACTATAATATTGACAATATAATAATGATAATATAATATTGATAATATAAAATTGAAAATATAATGTTGATAATATAAAATTGAAAATATAATATTGATAATATATTATTGTATTGTAAACTACTCGAATAATTTGTTCATAGTTTAACTTATGCACATCGATATTTATACAATACCATCCCCATTATAGTATCTATCGTTGAAACATCAACTATAAAAAGAAGACAATATTTCTTTTTTTTCTTTTTTTTTTACATAATCAAGATATAATAGTCTTACTGTAACATATGCATAATTCTTAGAATACATACATCCGTAAACGACGTGCATATAATACTTAACATTTTAAAACCATAAAATTAAAAACACAAATCATATTTGATACCGACATATAAGAAAAAAATACATGTATATTGTTTAAAGAGATCACATTATCTGCACTTGGGTTGACTTATCCAATCATTGAGTCCTCGGTTGAGCATAATAAACTGAAATCAATCCCAGGTTTCCACTCATCTCGCATCCATACGGAAGATATTCTGGTTGCATATTAACAAACATGGATACGCCCGAATCCGGATAGGTGGTAACATTAGCAGAACAATCAACAAGTTGAGGTGGAGGAAAACACATTGGCACATAAGGGTTTTGCATGTTTCGCATGTAATAACTATTACTGTCGGGATGATACCGTTGTGCATAAACCATGTTAACTGCTTGTGCTAAGAATAAAAAAAAAAGGTCATTATGTAAAAACTAAGTAAATAACCTGTTTTTATTTTTTTTCGTTATGAATAATACCTAATTGTTCATAAATCTCTTTCTCCTCAGCAGATGCAGTTCTCCAAAGGATACCAGTCACTTTGGAAATCACACGCATATTACAATGTCCTTGTTGTTTTGCTTCGAAATGAACGTTTTTTCTACATAAAAGAAACCCGTTAGGGGGTCGCGTAGGAGGACTAATTCGATTACAATGAGCTGATAATAATTCTTCAGGATTGTTCAACTGAGGTGGAAAGATCTTCCCACGATCAAGGCTATTCATTAAAGCATTTGCCAGAAATTCTATTGATAAATTAGATGCCATGGTTTGTTTACTTTAGCAAAAAAAAATTTGTAAAGTTTTTTAAATAATTTTAAATGCGATTTTCAAACAGAAGGTAATTTTTTTCGGTATTTATAGATTTAAAAATTAGTAAATTTATTGATTTCAAAAGGTGCGACCACCGGAAAATATTGCATAACTGAATTATATATTTAACATTTATGTCTTAGAATTACGCGCATTTTTCTACTATTAGTCCTACATTTAAATAAAAGGTTAATTTATATATATTTTTAATTATAATTATAATAAATATATATATATATATGTATAAAAAAAAAAAAAAAAAATGAACAATGTGATCTGTGTCTCAATGTTTTCCATGTGCGAAACTACTTATTCCTTTTCAGGCATGATGAATGAAAACCCTAATAATAATTTGTATATCTTGAAAATCTATGTGACATTATGAGAGGATTAAACAAGTATTTCAAAATTTCGGATATCGATATATACTATCTATATATTAATAAAGTTGAGTTTTTTTTAACATAAATATACAATGTAAGATCTACAGGGCGGATGAACCATTTAAAATCGGATACCACCTATCCACTTATCCGTGATATTTCTGTATTTCTATTTAGAACACAAATCGTGTAACGGATAAATAATTCCTTTAATACTAGCGCTAGGTGATATCTCCCCTAATTTTCTAATATAGTTAGTTTAGCCAGTCCCTCATTTATTTTTTTGGATATATCTTTTATAATAATTGTTATAACCAAATTTATCTATGAAGTATTAATAATACTTATACGTTATATAACTTATAATTTATAATTTATAATTATGATTAGTGACTTCGCAGTAAGCCGAATCTCTTCGAAATCTTTTACTAATAGCATTATACAAGGAACCTTATTCGTATGCTAACTGTTTCGATTGTAAATATTATTTTTTTTTACTTATTAGAGTTGTCCCTGTAATTTACTATAAATAATATTGTAGATTTGACTTAATACAGTAATAATGAGACTTACGATATAAACCAGGTATTTAGGTTTTTTTTTTTTTTCCCCCTCCCTTGTATTTTAAAAAATTTACATTAAAAGTCGAACAAAACCTTTTTATAGTCACCCTTTTTATAACCGCCTTTTTTATATGATGTACATCGTACAAAACTCTCACTTATTTTTGTAATGAATTACGCTAATGTATAGAATAAAAAAACCTCTATATTTTCACAATCTATTGTAGGCACTTTTTTCACCAAGATCCGACTATGTGATTATATAATATGAATTGATCGTATATCACTATTTGTTAATGATTGTCATGGCTGATACTGTATGACGCTGAAATTGGCCTAAGTTATACTTTATTTTTTTTTACCGTAACTAGCCAGAATTATTAGTCGTATAGGCCTATTTCTATAAATATGCTGATTTACATTAGTAACAATGATGATCTTGCCTATTAATAAGTTAAATATTTTAATTATTTTATTTAATTTTACAAGGACTAATTAAAAACACATTTTACAAAAAATTTATTACTGTATTATCCACATGATATGTCAAAATCAATCGCAGCATCAAATCAACAAATAAATAAGAGGCATTAATAGTAAATGAACAGCTCATTTGCTCAAGCGATAAACAACCCTAAGCCATCAAGGAATTATAAGTATCCACCCCTAACTTTTTAAATTAAAATATATAGCTTTAAAATTTTTACAGTAAATAGTACTATATAAATCTAGATCGGTAATTTTTTTTATAATTTTTTAATTACTATAACTAAAGTTAGATGAGCGTCAAACTTTCATTGAATTTTTTTTAACAAAATAAAAATAATAATTGAATTTAATCAAAAATTTATAAAACTTCAGAATTAAAATCTAAAATTCTAAAAACTTAGTATGTTAAAATTCGAAAAATTAAATTTTTAATTTTAAATTTAAGTTTTAGTATGTATCTTTAAAAGTTTGTACGACTAGGTCTTTATTAATTTTAATATAGAAAATAATTTAACTTTTATATAAAAATTAATAAAAACCTAGTTACACGGACTTTTTTTAGAGATACATGCTAAAACTTAAATTAAAAATTAAAAATTTAATTCCTCAACAACTATCTTATCAAATTAATTCAAATTTTTTGTTTCTGCTACAAAAATACTTGAATTTTAACATACTAAGTTTTTAGAATTTTAGATTTTAATTCTGAATTTTTATAAATTTTTGATTAAATTTAATTATTATTTTATTTTGTTCAAAAAACTTAATAAAAGTTTGGCTTTTATCTAACTTATATTGTAGTAATTAAAAAATTATAAAAAATTACTAATCTAGATTTATATAGTACTATTTACTGTAAAGGTTTTTTTTTAGGCACAACTTTATTACTTAAGATATTAGGAAGAGCAATTCATATAAGTGAAGTTACAATTGATTATCTAAGTTATACAGCCAAAGCTATCTTGTACTAAAGTGTAATTCACCTGGTTTTCAATTGGATCTATATGCAACTTGCTAAAAGCAAAAGCAGTCTCCTTCAAATTTTGAATCTACAACTTACTGGTGAGATCTAATAGCCCATCATAGCCACCTCTTTTTTTAAATTTTTTCTACCTAGATTTTGGTAGAAAGACTAACTCATAATCCATCTACAATAAATAAACTAAAAAAAAAACAAATATAGAAAAAAGTAAAAAGAAAACAAATATAAAAAGAAAGATAAAATAGAGATATAACAACATGAAAGTAAAAAAAAAAAAATAGAAAAAACAAAAGAAAAAAGATAACCTATATACAAAAATAAAAGGGTTAAGCTATTGTAACACATGCCAGGCTAAAAAAAATTTATAACAACTACAATACTTGTATATCTCTACTGTAAAGTTTCACCTTAATGTTAGTTTTTCTTTCTAACTTTACAACTAACTTCAAATAATTTTGCTTGGCTTGTTCTAATTTATATCTCAAACCAAATACTGTCACTATTTGTAGACCTGGATCTCAAGCCACCTGCTGCTGTCATTAATGATAGTGCTCTGAACCCTGTTCAAAATAGTAGCATTGTATTTGTCAAGTATGTAGTTATAATTTACTAGGCTGTTCAGATTTGAAATATAAACAATATTGATCTTTTGGAAGTAGTAAGCCAAATCCCCACTTTTTTTGCAAAAAAATTTTCAAGCAATAATGAAAAAAAATTTTTTTTGATAAATGAGAAAACTACTTGTATGTTATATAAAGAGTGTGTTGAAAAGTAAAGGTTTTTGTTATTCTCTTGTGTTTTTTTTTTGCCTAGAGAAATTTTGTTAATAGAAAAACTATAATTTCTATCAAAATTTTTTATACAAAAGCACCATTGCCTGCTAGTTATTTTGTATAAAAATGCTTTTGGCTTGCATACTAAATATATAGAGGAGTTTCTAGAGAAAAGAGAAAAAAGTTGACTACTGTAAACACCACCTTACTTTAGTGCAAACTTTTATTGTTTCTAACAAATTTATATTCTTTTTTGGTCAGTAATTTTGGTCCAAGTGATCATTAAAAAGAATATTGTTTTGCTATTTTCACAATTGTTATGACTGATTTTAAAGTTATAACTTTTTAATTTAAAAAGTTAAAGAAGATAAGATATTTATAATTCCTATAATAAATAGTAATTGAGTTTATTGATTATTTGTTTAATAAAATATTGGTTAAATAGCCAATATAAAATTATCATTTTTATAAATAATAAATATCACTAGTAAGGGGCATGCTATTTATCACATGATTTTTACTATGAATACATGGTTAGAGATAGTGATTATGTCTATATATAGTATTAACCAATCAAGATTTGATAAAGTGATCACACTATATATAGATAGGAATAGCTACTAAGTAAAAAACACCATGTAATAAATGGCACAACCTAACAATTTGGGCAAAAATACTTGTATTGCAGTAATAGAACTTTATAAATAAGTTAAATTTATGTAAATTATATTTTTCTTTATTTATTTTAATAGTTTATTAAATAAACTGTCAAATTAGTAAAGTAAAAGATATTATATACTGTATATGAATAAGAACTAGTATTTTGGTTTAACTTTTATTGAATTAATCTAATTAGAAACTTTTAAAGAGTAATTTTTCTAGCAAAGATTTTATATATACTTTAGAAGTATATATTAAAAAAAAAGAGACTACAAAGTATCTAAAGCCTAAGCAGCCCAACTCTATCAGGCCAACTAGATTGGTAGTTTGGTAAAACTATAGTTACAGTTGGGCTAGATGCTGTGAAAAGTGACAAAATTAACAAAAACAAAGATCTTTAGAAAATTAATTTTTATATTGTAAATTTTATAATAAATTATAAAAAAATACAAACTTTATTGCAAAATTTTATTAACAACTATTTTTGTATTTTAAGTAAAAAATGATTCTAATCTTATTTTAAATTGATTTATATAAAAAACATCTTTTAAAAAAATTATTAATTTTGTTTTTTTTTGCAGTACCTAATCAAGTTTAAAGAATAAAGTGGGTGCCAAGTTTAATAATATTAAACTATACAAAAGTTATAATAAGTAAGAATAAAAATAACTTGTAAATATATAGGTTAGCTATAATATATATTATTAAAAAATCTAAATAAATATATAGATGAGTATATACTGCTCTAGTAGGTTTTTTTTGAGAATAGACTAATTTGAAAAACTTGTAAAAACTAGTAAATTCTAGAGTAGAATAATTAATCTAATAGTATTAGGATTAAAAGTCTGTATTGCTTTAAAATTGGATTATAAATAGATATTTCCATAGTTGGGTTGCAGATATAGCAAATAATAACTAGATATCAAAAGTATATATATAGCTTGATATACTCTTATTGTAACTAAAATTAAACCTCTAATAATAAACTCTCTAGGTTTAAAAAGTCATCTTAATAATAAAAAAAATATTTATTTTTTATAAACAGTATTATAATTTTTTAAATTTTTTATTTTAATATATTAATAAAAAATTAAATAGCTTATTTAAATAATAATATAAATATTAAAAAAGATTTTTCTAAAATCATCCTAGATGATTTTGTTAAATATCATCAATAATTATCTAACATATAAACAATTAATAGAAGTTTTGTCTTTGGTGGTTGTGATTTTATTGAAACTTTCAATTTTCATTAGTGGTTATAATTTTGTCAAAACTTTTAGTCATTGTTGGTGGCTGTGATTTTGCCAAACTTTTAGTCATTGTTTATAGTAATGATTTTACTAGAGCTTTCAGTATTGGCAGTTGTAATTTTATCTTGGATTTCAATAGTTGTGATTTTGCTGTAGATTTATATATTATTGGCTACTACTTTTGGTTATTTACTTTTTTTGTTGTTTTTAAGATCATATATTACTTTATATTTAGTGTTGTACATGCTGTTACTAGTGAAAATTCTGTTATTTATTTGCTGCAGTATAATTTTGTCATCTTGAAATTATTATTTTGTCATTGTTGGTGCACTGTGTTAGTGTGTTAGTTTTTGTGTTATTTGGTGTAGAATGAAATAGTTGTTATATATGAGGCAGTACATTATAGTTAAAGTTGGGTTCAAACAATGCATAACTTGTCTTTTAGCAAAGTACTTTTGCTAGAATTTGATTAGTTAAAATAGAAGTTCACAGATCTTCAGCCTGCAAATATATATATAAGCATTAATTATTATATTATATGAATAAAATATATATATTAAATATATGTATTAAATAATAAATTAAGAGAATTGATATTTCCACACCCTTTTTTGATAATGCTACACTCCTGTAAATTATTTTAATTATTTTAATTTTTTTTTAAACTTTGATCGAAGATATCTTGGCACTTACCTATCCAAATTTGATCAACTTTTTTTCTTTAAATACTACGGCTTTCTACAATTAAAATAAAAAAAAGTTAATCGAATTCGGTCAGGTGGGTGCTAAGATAACTTCGATCAAATTTTATAAACAATATTGCCTCAGCTTATATTTAATTGAAGTTTTAAATTTTACAAAATATTTGATTGAAGATATCTTAGCACCCACCTGATTAAATTCAATCAACTTTTTTTTCTTTAAATTCTTTTTACAAGTAAAATAAAAAAATTTGGTCAGATGGGTGTCGAGATATCTTCGATCAAAGTTTGTAAACAATTTTGCTGTAGCTTATATTTGATAGACATTTTGATTTTACAAAATCTTTGATCGAAGATATCTTGGCACCCATCTAACCAAATTCGAGCTTTGAATTCTATAGCTTTCTACAATTAAAATAAAAAAAAGTTGATCGAATTTAGTCAGGTAGGTGCTGAGATATCTTCGATCAAAGTTTGTAAACAATTTTGCCGCAGCTTATATTTGATAGATGTTTTGAATTTTAAAAAATCTTTGCTCAAAGATATCTCAGCACCAACCTGACCAAATTCAATAAACCTTTTTTCTTTGAATTCTAAAGCTTTCTACAATTAAATAAAAATAAGTTAATCAAATTTGGTCAGGTGAGTGCCAAGATATATTCGATCAAAGTTTGTAAACAATATTGCTACAGTTTATATTTGATAGATATTTTAAATTTTACAAACTTTAATCGAAGATATCTCAGCACCCACCTACCAAATTTGATCAACTTTTTTTTATTTTAATTGTAGAAAGCCATAGTATTTAAAGAAAAAAAAGTTGATTGAATTTGAACAGGTAAGTGTCAAGATATTTTCGATCGAAGTTTAAAAAAAATTTAAAAAAATTAAAATGATCTACAGGGGTGTGGTATTATTAAAAAAGGGTGTGGAAATATTAATTCTCTAATTAAACCTATTTATATTTATATATAGGATGATCTTTAATAAAATTATCCAGAGTGATATTTAGCAAACTTTATAATAAAATTAAGAAAAAAAAGATAGTATAAACTTTTAACAAATCTATTATAAAAGCTAGTTCCAAAAAATAAACTATATAAAGTGGATAAACTAAATATAAAGTACTATAGCAAAAAACTAATATACTAACTAGACTACTTAGTTCTATTACTATTAGAAGAAAAAATATAGTTGAATATTATATATTAAGAACAAATTATAGTTCTTTAAAAACTACAAATTCAACTATTTTTGACAATTACTTGGACCGAAATTTCCACTAACAGAAAAACAAAAAATTTGTTAGAGAGACATAGCCTAATAGTGGTTTGTTTAGAGGTTAACTTACTGCTATGAAGGACTCCTCTAAAAGGAATATTTGGTATGCAAGCCAGGAGCATTATTATACAAGATAACTAGCTGGCAGTATCCTTGTATAAAAAATCTTGGTAGAGGGTAGGTAGTAAAGCCTAACTTCATTGACAAAGCTTTTAAACTGTTACTTCAAAGAAAAACACAGGAAAAACAACAAATTTCTATGTTTCTCTCAAGCCACACTCCTTTTTCTATCTTAAGTAGCTTCTCTATTATTTATTTTTGACTTTCTGCCTTTCTTCTAAAAATTTTAACAAAAAGTGGGGATTTGGCATTGTTTATATCCAAATCCAAACAGACTCAGTATATTACAACTGACATGTCTTGTTTATCAAAAGATACAGCATTACTCCACATGACTTGGATCAGATATCGGGTAGTTCTCTACATGACTTGGATTAGGTCTCGGGTTAAAGAGATATCTGGATTTGGTCAGTAGTTGGAAGGTATATGTTAAAGCTTGGCTATACAATTAAGATATACAACAATTGTAGTTGTTATATAATTTTTACTTTAACTTGGCACAGGTTATAATAGTGTATTTTCTTTGTTTATAGCAACTTTCGGGTTGCTTGGCTGCTTCTTAATAGAGGTAGCACTCTACCTTGTTGGCCCTTTGGGCTTTTCTCTTTGTTTTTCTTTTTTTACATATTTTTTTCTCTTTTTTTTTTTCCTTTAAAACTTCCTTTTTATTTATTTTGTTTTTATTAAATATAGTTCTTTTTTGTTTCAATAATCGGTAGTTTTGTAGTTTGGTATAAAATCACTACTTTCTTTTGCTCTCAGTAAAGAAAAATTGAAGAAATTAGCTCTCAACAGGCTGACAAGATCTATCCAACTTGTATACAAGATGATGTAATGAGTCGTTAATAGGCACATTCTATGCAGCCAGTAGATATTAAACTTGCAATTTGAAAACTTAGTTTAGTTAAAATAGTTTACTATTATTGATTAAGTAAATAAAGTTGTATTTAAGCTTTGACAAGACCATCAAAGAGTTAAAAAAAAAAATCATAGTTCTTTTAAATTATTTGAATTAGAAGTTTGTAAATTGAGTATTTTTTTTTAGCTCTTTGACAATCTTGTTGAAGCTCGAATACAAGCACTTTATTTAAAACTTAGTAATAGTACAAAACTATTTTTAAACAAAACAAGTAGTTGAAGCAAGACAATTGCAAGTTCAACATCTCATGGCTGCATTGAATGTACTCATTAGTGACTTGTCGCACCATCTTTTAAACAAGTTGAAAAACTTTGTTAGTCAATCAAAAGTTAATTCCTTTAATTATTTTTTCTTTACTGAGAGCAAAAGAAAATAATAATTTCATATTTGCAATACAAAACTACCAATTAACGAAAATAAAAAGAAACTATATCTACTAAAAAACAAAATAAATGAAAAGGAAAATTTAAAGAAAAACAAAAAGAGGAACAAGGAATGCAAAAAATGAAAAATGAAAAAAAAAGCCCTGAGGACTAACAAAGGAGGAATCTACCTCTATCAAGAAGTAGTAGGAAACAACCCAAAAGTTGTAACGAAAAAAAGAGAGTATACTATTATAACTCATGCTAGATAGAGTAAAAATTTTATAACAAATGCAATGATTGTATATCTCAAATGTAAAACAAAATCTAAATGAATACACTGTCTGACTATCAACCAAATTTAGATATCTCTTTAACTAGAGACTCTGATTCAAGTCACGTGAAGTAGTACTGTATTTGCAAATAAACAAGACATGTAGCTGCATTCTATTGAGTTTATCCAAATTGGAATATAAACAATGCTGATCTTTTGGAGAGAGTAAACCAAATCTCCCACTTTTTGAAAAAAATTTTTGGAAAACCAACAGAAAGACAAAAAAATTGGAATAAGAAATATCTAAACTAATAGAAAAAGTGTAGCTAAAGAAAAAGAATAAAGTTTGTTGTACCCCTGGGTTCTAAAGAAAGGTCTAGTAGTTTCATTAACAGAAACGTTGTTTTTTTTAAATTTGCTATGTTAAAAAGTACTATCTGTATTTTCCTCTTTCATTTGCATTGCTTTTGGCTTACATGCCAAATATGAGGCAGAGTTCTCTAGGCCGTTAACTATTTATATTCTTACAAACCACCACTATAGTCTTCTCAGAACTATAGTCTACAGAGCTTTATCAATGAAAATTTACTACTAGAATCTATAAAGCTTGCCAAAAGTGCTACCTGCCTTTTTTTTAACTAGGCTTCTGGCTTGCATGCTGAATGATAGTGAGGAGTCTTTGTAGCTAGTTGACCTCTACTACAAACTACTACTGTAGCTATACACCTCTCTAACAGACTTTACAATTTTTTTTAAGTTAGAAGTATTGGTTCAAATGATTGTCAGAAAGAGTTTTGTTTATAAATTGAGTATTAATATACTGAAAATATATTCTAAACTAAAGATTAAAGTTGAGTAAATTATATAATAGTAAAAGTAACTTTTAAATATATAAATAAAGCTATAATACTTGACACCTTTTTTAAGTGGCAGATCTAGAGTTCAAATCCCACAAATGATGATTTTGAAAAATAGATTTGCATTATAATTGATAGTTATCAATTATCAGTTGGATCTAGAATCAAATCTGCAATCTTGATCACACTATCTAGTAGCAGTGATTTTTAACAGTACTACATAAAAGCCAAATTCAAACTAGGCCTGAGATTGGAGAACCAAGTAATTAGATTTTTAAGTAGATGACACATTAGCCAAATTGTTGAACTGATGCACTAAAGAAAAGAACATACACTTTGAAAGTATAAACCAAGAAAAGAGTAACTGTGAAGCATCAAAATTCTAGACAGACTAACCTTTTTGAGTTGCTAGCTAGAAATAAGAGAAAAACAATAAAAAATTCAAGTAAGAATATAGTTTAAATGTGAGTATTGAGATTGTTGTATATATAATAAAGGCAAAAGTAGGTAGTTATAGGGGTTTATAATTAGCTCTAACTATATCTGAAATTCAATTTTTAAATTAGTTGTGAGCTGCAATTAATTAAAAAAAACAACTTGTGGATTATAAAAATTTATAAAATTTAGTTGTATACATAAACAATTAATCAAAATTTATAAGTAAAATTTGCAAATTTATATGTAGAATTTTGTATAGTCGAATCTCTCTAAGTGCATGTTGTCAGGACCAGTACTTTGATCTGCATTTAGAGAGAATCTGCAATTAGAAAAAAATTAAAATTATTAAAAATTTTATTAATAAAATATAATAAAATCTTTAAAAATTAATAACTTTTGATATATTGATCCAATTTGGATGATTTAACTATCAAAATGATCCTCTTATAGTGTTGTTTTTAATAAATCTAAAATCAGCTAAATGTAATTATATAATCTTGCTCAAGATAGTTGATAATTTATATTATATTTACTATAGTAAATATAACATAAAAAATTAACTATTATGTGATCAGATTTGGTTGATTTTAGGTTCATTAGAATCGCCTCTATAAGAGGATCATTTTGGTAGTTAAATCGTCCAAATTGAATTAATAGATCAAAAGTTATTACTGTATTACCACGAAATAGCGCACACCTGCGCGGTATTTCGAGTACGCGCATGTGCGCTATTTCGAAATCAACCTAGTTTTTATGAAATTCGGTGCTTTG